>JAAGKR010005625.1:0-49319 GCA_011419295.1 Clarias macrocephalus
GTGTGTGTGTGTGTGTGTGTGTGTGTGTGTGTGTGTGTGTGTGTGTGTGTGTGTTGCTATATCAGCGATACAGGTGGCTGCCTGCTGGAGGCTCTTAACCTTTAACACAATAAGACAAAAGCACCAGGTAGGTCAGGCAGTCTGTTCCTGCATCTTAAAATTCACACACACACACACACACACACACACACACACACACACACACACACACACACACACACACACACACACACACACACACACACACACACACACACACACACACACACACACACACACACACACACACACACACACACACACACACAGCTTTTCTAAACAACAAGAGGCATTTGGCAAGAATTCTGATTTTGCCTTTGAATGTGTACACAACATTCATTCTTAAGACGCCTATATACTGTGTATTATACAGTATACACACACATAGAGAGAGAGAGAGAGAGAGAGAGAGAGAGAGAGAGAGAGAGAGAGAATAATCCTTAACTATCATTGATAGAACACAATTCAGATAAAAAAAAAACAGATGGGTCTTCTCTATAGAATTTCACCACCTACTTAGAAGAATATGACCTTTAAACACTCTCTCTCTGCAATGATTTTATCTCCTCTCTTGTTTGTTTATTTATATATATATATATATATATATATATATATATATATATATATTATATATATAATTTATATTTGTTCATATATGTATTTATATCCACTGTATATATTATAATACCGTATAATAATAATAATGCCTCTTTACTGTGCCCGAACACTACAAAGAGGATTCACAAAGCTTTCAGCACCTTGGACAGCTCCTCTGTGTGCAGGGGAGGGGTGTGGCACCCTAACTCACCAGCCCTGGACACTGATTATGGTTCACCTACAAATGGCCCTGGAAACCCAGTCCTATGAGGTGGGTAGGTTCCTTAGATACACATGTTTAGGAATGTCTCTTGTGCCCAAATACTCGAGGAACTCTCAATCAAGCCCTGCCGCCTCTATGTCCAAAGTGCCTTCTGCTCTACATAGCAACGGCCACGAGGACTCAATTCGAAACGAACTACACCAGCTGGACCTGTGCCCCAGTCGAAAGAAAGGTTCACTTGCTGCTTATATCCAGGTGCCATTGTAATGAGATATTGAACCTATAGCAATTGTGACAAGGGCCAAATTGTGATGGCTAGAGAACTGGGTCAGAGCAACTCCAAAACTGCAGCTCTTGTTCAATGTTTGCCGTCTGCAGTGGTCAGGACATATTGTACCAAATGTGATCCAAGGAAAGAAAACTGGTAAACTGGTAAGACTATGTGTGGCCAAAGCACACGGGATGCACATGGGGATAGAAGGCTGGTCCAATAAAAGAGCTACTGTAGGTCAAACTGATAAAGGGTAATGGTGGTTCCAATAAAAAAAGGCATCAGAACACATAGGTCATTACTGTGATGGTGGCAGAAGGAGGACCTACACAATATTAGGACAGTGGTCATAATATATATAGGACAGTGTATATATTGGGGTTGGACAATGAAACTCAAACACTGGCCAATTTAGTGTTGTTAGGTTTCATGACTAAATTTGACCAGCCTGGTGGCCAATCTTCTTTGAGTGCACATTCCACCAGTAAGAGCAGAGTGTGAAGGTTTAATTAGCAGAGTAACAGCACAGTTTTGCTTAAAATATTGCCATGCACACAACATTATGGGTGACATATTAGAGTTCAGAAGAGGACAAATTGTTGGTGTGCGTCTCGCTGGTGCATCTGTGACCAAGACAGCAAGTCTTTATGATGTATCAAGAGCCACGGTATCCAGAGTAATGTCAGCATACCACCAAGAAGGACGAAGCACATCCAACAGGTGTAACTGTGGACACAAGAGGAAGCTGTCTGAAAGGGACGTCCTGGTGCTAACCACTGCTGCCCAACTCACTGCAGAATTAAATGTGCACCTCAACTATCCTGGTTCCACCAAAACTGTTCATCGGGAGCTCCACAGGGTCAATGTACATGGTCGGGCTGCTATAGTCAAACCTTTGGTCACTCGTGCCAATGCCAAACGTCGGCTTCAGTGGTGCCAGCTGCAAAAATCTTGGGCTGTGGACAATGTGAAACATGTATTGTTCTCTGATGAGTCCACCTTCACTGTCTTTCCCACCTACGAGTGAGTTACGGTGTGGAGAAGCCTCAAAGAAGCGTACCACCCAGCATGGGGATGGCTCAGTGATGGTTTGGGCTGCAATATCGTGGCATTCCCTAGGCTATATGGTGCTTGTGCGAGATGGGCGCATCACTGACAAAGACTACCGAACCATTCTGGAGGACCATGTGCACCCAATGGTTAAAACATTGAATCCTGAAGGCGGTGCTGTGTATCAGGATGATAATGCACCAATACACACAGCAAGACTGGTCTGGGAGTGGTTTGATGAACATGAAAGTGAAGTTGAACATCTGCCATGGCCTGCACAGTCACCAGGTCTAAATATTTTTGAGCCACTTTGGGGTGTTTTGGAGGAGCGAGTCAAGAAATGTTCTCCTCCACCAGCATCACGTAGTGACCTGGCCACTATTCTGCAAGAAGAATGGCTCAAAATCCCTCTGGCCACTGTGCAGGACTTGTATCTGTCACTCCCAAGATCATCCATATATGTCATCATGTCCTGCTGTATTCACTAGGGACCCTTTTAATCATAGAGTACATTATCACCATCTTTCAGTTTAATAGCGATGTTAATAGATGCTTTGCGACGTACGCAAAAATACACAAACAGACAGCTTACACCACACTCCTTCTGCCTCATCTGTAGCTGAGATATAATTGACAGGCAGCCAAGTTTCTGCCAGCCTGGATGGTAATAGGGCATTCTTCACTAACATCAGTGACACGCACACTCACACACACATACTGTACACAGTCTCTCTCTCTCTCTCTCTCTCTCTCTCACACACACACAGGGAGCTGGACAGGGATTTAGTGTGAGCTGGGTTCATATCTATTCCCCTTGAACGTGCCATGTTTTGTCCTGGCCTGCTGTAATATTTGAGCCTAATTGAGTACATGCTTCCCATGGCTTAGAAACACAGATACAGAGCCAAACAGCCTGCAGGAATAACACACACACCCACACACACACACGCACAGAACGCTATGCCTTAATCTAACCCTAGCCATAACGTCAGACACTAAAAGGAAACCATTTGAAGGGTTTTTTATTTTTATTTTTATTTTTTTTACCCCCTCTGGAGTCTTTATAAAATAAAAAAGCATTTTTTCTCATAACAGACAAGCCAAATCAGTTATTCCTATCCTTTTGGCAACATTTTGTCCTGAGTAAGATATAAAAACATTCCCACACATTTCAATTGTACAAGAATGATACACATAAATATGCTTTTGTGTTTTTACACATATCCATATATACTCTAATCACCCATGACATTAACATTGATTATCAATTATACAGTATGTAGGCTGGTGACAGGATCATGGGTATCCAAGCCTGTGCGGAGCAAAGGCCAGTCTGTCCAGTCTGATCCCATAGAAAAGCCAATATAGCACAAATTGCTTAAAAAAAAAAAAAAAAAGGTTAATCCTGGCTATGATATAAAGGTATCAGGACACTCAGTGCATCACACTGTGTATGGGGCTTAGCAGGCAAAAAGTTCAAGGTTGTTGTCCTGGCCTCACATTTCCCCAGATCCCAATCTGATCAAGCATCCGTGGGATGTGCTGGACAAACAAAACAAGTCTGATAAACTTACAGCTCTTAAAGGATCTGCTCTCGACATCCTGGTGCCAGACACCACGGCACACCTTCAGAGGTCTTGTGGAGTCCTGCCGCGAGCTATTTTGGTTGAAATAGCAACTCCACACAATATTTAACTTAATGTTATGGCTGATCATTGTATATTGAGTGTGCTTTCCTGGAAATTGGGTCTTTGGTCACTGTCTGACTGATCCCTAGAAGATGTACACTCAGTGATATACAGTGTATATATACACAGTCTTGTATGTATCAAGGCGCCCCTTGATAAATTAGGCACCTTTTGCACAGTGCCACAATGTTTTTATTTTATTTTTATCCTTGTTCAATTTCTGCATAAAAAGTAACTATGCACCAATGTTTGCTGATAATATTGTGCATTTTTTCCATTTTCAAGAAAGACTGTGTTAACATCTTATCAATTAAAAAATCACCAAAATCTGTTATTTATCAAGGGGTGCCTAAACTTTTGCATAAGACTGTATATATAAAATAAAAAATTAATTATGCAATATAAACAAGCAACAGTGAAAAAAAGAAGAAGTATCAACCAGCACATCTTCTCATATACCAAAAAAAATCTCACCTCGGAAGCGTTCCTCTGCTAACCTCATGAAAGAAACGGCACGCACTTTCAAGACTCTCCAGATAATTAGTTTCAAATGCTCCTTAATTGTTCCATTAAAGCAAACAAGCAGATTTCCTTCCAAGTGTCTTGATTCTAACTTTTAATTTCTACACTCATCACATATGCTCTTTCATTATAGTTATTCAGACGTAATGAGAAGCCAGTTTGTGGAAACTAGAGACAAATCTCCATATACAGTACAAAATGCACTATATGTATTATTATTATTATTATTATTATTATTATTATTATTATTATAATGCAGATGTGCTAATGATGCTAAACAAGTAAAACAATTTTATTGAAAAGTAAAAACATTGCAGAAACATTTTTTTTTTAACTTATTCTGATATAAGAAGCGTTTTATTGTAGATACCACAGTCTTACTCACTTAGTGTCTGTTGGCTCATACTTCCAAGCCTTGTGAATTCATAGATCCAGATCCACCTAGCACAAAATAAAAAGAATATCCACTAACAGAAGCACACGTGTCTTTCATGTCCCATGTAATTTTCCTTTTATTGAACTGCCTTTTTCACTAAGGGAATTTTATTCGCATTCAGTCTAACTGCTGTTTTTTTATCTGAAAAAAGCAGAAAGTGAGGTTTTCAGGTATCTCTAGAGCAATGGGTTGAAAGACTAAATATTCTCTCATCTACTGATGTTCCATTGCATTGCAACCAGACTGTCTGATGTTCGAGGCACAGTTGGGCTCAGGGGTTAGCACTGTCGCCTCACACTCATGCTCTGGTACACAAAGGAGTTCATGGTCGACTTATTGACTGCAAGGGGCCTAGGTCCTGTGGCTGTGAAACAAGTCCATCACCCTCAGGTATGAGGTGTTTCCTCACTGGGCATTAAGGCCAAACAAGTCCACTTTGGTCTCATCTGTCCATAGGACATTGTTCCAGAAGTCTTGTGGTTTGTTTAAACTTTGCAAACAAGAGGTTTATCCTGGCAACCCTTCCAATCAAACCATACTGGTTCAGTCTTCTTCTAATTGTGCTTTCATGGACTTTAACATTTACCAGGCTCAGTGAGGCCTGTAGTGACTGAGATGTAGCTTTTTGTATTTCTATGAGCATTACAGGGTCTGACCTTGGGGTGAATATGCTGGGACATTAACTCCAAATTGTTTGGAAATGGTTTTCTAACTCATTCCAGATTGATGTGCAGCAACAATTGCTTCTCTAAGGACATTGATTGGGTATTTCTCTCTTATCATTGCGCCAAATCTTCTGCTTTTATAGAGGTCTGCACACCTGCTGATGATCTATGAATCAAGGTCAATCAAGAAGCAGTAAGGGGGTACTTATTCATGCCTGCATGTATTTTATAAAATTTTTGTTTAATAAATAATATTATGGCGAAAAACGTTATATATATTGTCTGAGGTTGTGTTTGTATAACACCCCCTACGATCAGATGATTTTAATATTGTTTTTACACAAAAACATAGAATTAATAGAGGGTGTACTAACTTTTGAACACGACTGTATCTACAGTTGCTGTACATTTATACTTTTCTGCCTACGTATATCACATACAGTATACACCATAGGTAGTTTGGTATAGACAGTAGACTGCATTGTATATTGTGATTGTATTTTTCATAAGGTGGAATATACAGTAAGTGCATATACAGTGTATGTTTTTTTCCTTCACTTTGTGTGCAACTCAATGCAACTGAAAGCCGGGTCCGAGTCTCTTTTTTTGAACATCTGAGGACATCTGAAGCAGCATGCAGCATCATGATTACGGGAGGCTCTCCCTCTCTGTCTCTGTCTCTGTGTGAGAGTTTCTGTCCATGAAAGGGAATATCAAATACGGTGACTTTCTTACAGTACACATCTGTGCATTCTACGTGTGTGTATTCAAAAAAAAGTCCCTACTGTTTGCGTGGATCTATTATTTTCACTCACCTAGTGTTGTCTGCCGATGCTTTTCTCACCCAGACAGCATTTGCTGCAGTGATGTTTGCTGTCATGTGCTCCCAGCAATAAACTCCATGTCCCGAGTTCTATGTTTGATGTGTTTTATCAGTTTACACAAATTGTAGGAAGATGTTACAGTAGCTCCTTTTGATGTTAATAAGTGCAGTTTGCAGTCTGCTTTGCTTTGATTGACATGTTTCATCACTGTTCATTACAGTGACTAGACAATAGATTTGCGTCACACAGTGCCATGTGCTATGGGTTGTCGGTATCTGTCCAATATTTATCGACCACAATGGTTTCTTCTGCTGCTTAGTGAACTGTATCGGTAAACATATTAAGGAATTTTAGGATGATTTTATCTTTTGACGTTTGAATCTTATATAGGATTGCCTTATATAAAACTTGGGAAAGCACAAGAGTATACTCATCACTCATCCCACTGCAGTGACTGGTTGGTTTTGTGATGATGTCCATCTAAAACTACCATACCTATTTTAAAGCAGTAATATAAGGGGTGTTCAAGTCAAACTGGGACTTTTGATTGTACAAAATAACCGAACAGAGTTATGAGAGTTAAAACTCGCATTGTTTCTCTATATAATCCCCTGCTACACTAATGCACTATACTCTGCACAATCAAAAGTCCCAGTTTGACTTGAACACCCCTTATATTAGGGCTTTGAAATAGGTCTGGTACACTTATCCCAGCGATTCACTCGTACATGGATAGAAAGTTTTCTCAGTGTGCCAGAACCTGCTGAAACACTGGCCTCTCAGGAGCGACTGTAATGTCCCAAACATGCGGAAAGGGACTGGAGCGAGGTCAGGATGTGGCAATAACTCCCAGATGAGTTCCTGTAACGTGCAAGTGGTGTTGGTGAGTGATTGTGTGTACTGTTCCCACAGACAGATGTGTCAGCTCATCATCGTACTGTGCTTGCTTGTAGTCTTCTGTAAACATGATTTGGTTTTACACCGTCATTCATGAGAAAAATCCCAGTTTGACTTGAACGCATTTTCTATAAAGTACAAGTGAATCCAACAAGCATTTATTCCACTCTACACACATCAACCAGACTCACACTGTGCGCTGTATTGGCGCTAAATCATTCTGCCCATGCTGCTACACCATAATAATCACCAGCCGGTTATAAGGACATTAATAAGGTATAATCCAATTAAAGAGAACCTCATTTACCACCCACAGATGCCAAGCATTCTCAAGTACACACACACACACACACACACACACACACACACACACACACACACACACACACACACACACATATGTGTGTGTGTGTGTGTGTGAGTGTATAATATGTGTATGTATATTAATGCACACTCTTTACACAATGATTGTTGCAAGGAGGCATATAAGTAAATGTGAACACACACATATGCAAAACATGCCTGAATGATCTGGGACTTGTCTCCCTGAGCAGTGTAGGAGAAAGCTCATATGGACTCTGAATCTTTCTCTCTCTCTCACATACACACGTACACACACCCACACACACAGCCCTCCAGTTCCACTTCAAACTTGTCCACATGTCATTCGTATGATGGACATGTATGAGTTTATGTGTGTGGCGTCTCGGGACAAACATCTGCCAATCATAATCATAGCGAGGCATCAGCTTGCTCCTTGTGGCTCTGATTTATACGTTGCATAATGTGTATGTGTGTGTCTGGAGATGGAGTATGTCGTCTGGGTTCCATCACCGTGATCTGCAATGGGCAATGGATGTTGACAGTTGCATCATATGGTTCTAAATTAGTCTGCAGACCACACACACACACACACACACACACACACACACACACACACACACACACACACACACACACACACACAATGCTAGTTTAGTATCCCTGTAATCTCAAATTGCTTTAAAAATCTATTTCTACATATACCAAAGTACCATTAACGCACCGCTGCCTCACCACTCCGTCATCTCAAACCATCAATCCTTATCCTGCATATTTCCGTTATGGAAATTCCAGCATTTGATGCTAAATTGTACGTGTTATTGCACTATTTTTCACAATTACACCCCCCTTCAAGCGCAAAAATTCTCATCTGCACTTGATAAGGGCAGATCTGCTTTCTCACGGGGCTCCAAGGCGTAAGACGGAGCAGAGTGAATGTCAACACTTTTGATGGACTGTTTTTATTGGTGACATTTTCTCTAAACTAATCTGCTTTACCCTCCTCGGAGGACTCATCAAAGTATGACCAACGAGGGACAGAAAATTCATATAAGATAGATTGATCCTTTATGTTATTCCCCCAATTTTTCCTCCAGCTCTATGTCTCAGATGAATGCCATGCACTCGATCGAGAACTGCAAATGAACAAAATAATTATAATCGTGATCTATACTAGTCTCAAATGTATATCTTGTGAATTACTTTGGAATCAGTTTCAATAGTTTTTACTAGAGAAATAGCTATAGGAAAAAAAATTAATTAGTGCGAAATACTAAATAAAATAGTTATGTTAGCTATTAGCTGATACAGTTTTGTATATACTGTATGAATGCTGCATAAGAAAACCTTTAAAGTTTTACTGTATCCACAATATGTGATAATGCTACATGTTAGCTAGTTAGCTAGCATCATGAGAAGTTGAAATGATATGGATGCCTAACTAACAAATACTACACCAAAATCTGTAGCTTTTTATTTGTTCAGCCGTTAAGTTGTGTCCGACTTGGACCATAACGCTCCAGGCCTTCCTAGATCCTGTCCGTGGAATTGTCTTGGTATTTTAGGATACCGGAGTGGCTTTTCATTTCCTTCTCCAAAGGACCATCTAAGGGCGATTTAGAAACACTAATTAGCCTAATCTGCTTGTTTTTGGACTGTGGCAGGAACCCGGAGGAGAACATGCAAACTTCATATACATGGGTATCGAACATAGGAATCGAACCCAGGACCTGGTGGTGCAAGGTGACCACTAACCACAAAGCCTATCTGTAGTTAAATCAGAATTAGACCTCGCTGGCCATAATGCGGATGGTTAGTATTTGTCAAATGAACTTCTTTCATCATGAAATGACTTTGCTTCATAATTTGAATTTACATTGCTACATTGTCTCATCATCAAACAGAAAACACAGAATGTCAGAATGTTTTTATGATCTTTTTAAACACTAGTTTTTAATAAGGCTCACAGGTGGCAGAACCCATTAAACCAAAAGTGGTATTTTACAGTATACTAGTATTATTCCAGCTAACTGTTTTATGTTCTTTGATCATCATAGTTATAGGACTTTAAACTGTCCATTACCTGGGATGTTTTAGATAACATTCTCAACTGGGAATACTCTGGTAACATTCCATAAATGTTTTAAACGAGGTTTGAATAATGTTTTAAGAAATATATATTTGTAGATTCTGTTAAATAAAAATCCTGGAACATTTTACGCGGTATTTGCAGTGATGGAATCTGACTTTTTAGATAAAGGCATCGGAATGACCATAATATCATTAAGTCAGCTAATCTCACCACGTTATTGCTCATGCTGTAATCGGTGTGTAACTAGGAAAATGGGCCTCCATTATGTGAACTTCTCAAAGGAAATCGCTCACTTTGAATCGTATTAGCATTTTAGTCACTTGGAGAAACACAAAGAGTGCTTGGCATTTCGCTTTGCCCCATTGACAGTAAAACCACACAGAACTTTTGTATTGGGTTTCGTCTGTTCTCCTAATAGACAGTAATTACTGTACCTGATGATATTTACAAATTTGTCTGCACGCCCTGTAATTTCCACCCCCCCCCCTTTTTTATACTTTGTACTCAAACCATTTACCATGTGTTTTTTAATTTCTCATATTCTCTAATTGCCAGCCAAACAGCTTTACTTCATAATCACATTTTATTCTTAGTATATGGGGTACATTAGGGCTGCTTGATTATGGTTTGAATCATAACCATGATTATTTTGATCAATATTGAGATCACGATTATTCCTACTCCACATATCGTCTACACCACTTGATCCTGCATGCAAGGTCATGGGGGGTGGGGTGGGGGTGGGGCAGGGTCATGGGGGGCCTTGAGCCTATACCAGGAGACTTGGGGCACAAGATGGGGTACATCCTGGACAGGGTGCCAATCCATCGCAAGACACACATGCATACACTCACACACTCATTCACACACCACAGGCAATTTGAAAATGGCAATTAGCCTAATCTGTATGTCTTTTGACTGTGCAAGGAAACCGGAGTAACTTGAGGAAAGCCACCATAACAACTGAAAAACAAATAAAAAATAAATGTTATAGAATTGTTATGTACAAGCACACACACGAGAATCTGGTCAGCCATAAAACTAAAACCACCTGCCTCATATTGAGTAGGTCCACGTTACATCGAGGCATGGACTCCACAAGACCTCTGAAGGTTCGCTGTAGTATCCGGCACCAGGACGTTAACAGCAGTTCCTTTAAGTATCGCGTAACGCTTATCTAAAGTGTTTACAAGTTTCTTGAATCCCTGATCGCTAACAGTGCTCTTTGGGAGCATGTCTTTTGCTAGGAAAAGTGTGATGTGTGATGGCATCAGTTATTTCTTTATACCTCTGAGAGCTGAATGGGAAGTCGGTTGCATTACCAAGAGAGCCCTCAATCGATGACTGTGCAGCGGTGTTGCTCTTCATCAACCTCCTTGAAACCAAAGTGTTTTCAAACAGCTGAATTGAATTTACCTTTCTGTTGACCAGAGTTTCTCTTTCCTCCAGTAATTCTCAAGCCGAACCAGAGAATCCATGAGATTAAATGGTTCATTTGCTAGCAAAACCTGTCACACTGCTAAGCTGAAAAAAAAAAAGTTGCTCTTTTGGCTCTTCTTCTGAGGTAATCAAACTGCCCAATTGTATGACAGGATGCTAATATGAATTGCTCGCAGGTGAACTATCTTGCTGTGTGGAATCTTTGGCTGAAATAAACAAGTGTGAGTGAGTTTGGGCTTTTAAGAAGACAACCCATTATTATGTTTCCTCTTACAGTTAGGGCTTGAGCCTAGGTCTTGATAAGTCTTACATGACATAATTACAGATTCCTGATTCAAGAACCCAATTGAGGTACCCCTATGCTTTCTTTTTTGCCTCACTAGACCGATGTATTGTAACCAATAACCTCGGTCAATGCTTTCACTCCAGCTCATTCTTACTATCTGTTTTTGCATGGGTTCTCACAGTTGGGCTATATGCTTATTATCCTGTCTTCACAAGCATACCGCAACCCCGGTATACTGGTGATATTGAATTGTATGACACAGGTTCTGGCTGGATCAGATGTTCCATAATGCTTCCTTTTCAGCTCTCCCAGACTATGCATTAACAGGTTAGAGTCAGGCCATAAGCTTATGACACTGTCTTTATCTGCCTACTCACCACATACTGGTTGGTTAAACTACAGGATAAGCAACAGATAGAAGGTCCTGGTGCCAGGAACCAACTGAAAGCTCCATGCTGTTGCTTCTTTCGCATACTGGTCTAGATGTATGTTCTTTCATAACCACTGGTACATACTTTCCTCAATGGTCATCAGATTTTTATAACATCAGTCATTGTATCTTTATCAGCATCTTACTAATGCCACCTAATATATATCTTTATACCTACAGTGATGTAGATGGTCTAAGGCCTTATCCTTAGCGATTTATTTGTGGTACTACTTTATATGATACAGATGCAAAGTCTCGGTTTCTGCTACCAGTTGATGTAACTATGTTCTTACATAAATACCATCAGTAGTGCCACCTTAAATACTTGTGGATCCTTCTTTTGCTTAATACTATCATCACTCTTTTATCTCACTCAGAAAATCCTCACCACTTCTTTTCTGATGCCACCCAAAAGAGGACAAGCTCCAATTTCAAGTCTTGGCCTATTTTAAGGTTTCTTCCACATGCTATTTCATATCTCATTTTTTCCCCATGTTGCCCTCAGCCTGCTCTCTGTGAAGCTACTTTACAGTAAAGTGTGTAATACAAATAGAATCTTAAATAAAAAGGTCTTTCCTTGGGGGGATGGAAAGAAAAGCGAGAACAAGATATATAGTGTGAAGAAGAAATAATGTAAATGACTCAAGGGCTACAAAAAGGCATGTTAGGTGACAAGGTTTTTTTGTTCTCTCTCTCTTAGGATGCTCACTTCTTCATTCATTTTGCTCCTTCTCTCTTGGCTCTCTTTGTAAGCCTACAGCTTGGTGGGCGTTTCTCTGACGTCATTCTCTCTTTCCCTTTTCTGAGCTCACATTTATGTGTTCTCCTGCTCCGTTTGAAATGTGTAATTAGGTTCAATACATTCCCCAAAAATAAAAGGCTGTGTTTATGTTTCTGTCTCTGCTGACTTGAAACAGAAGAGAAACCTTAACAGAAACCAGCCTCAGAAGGAAAGCTACAGTATGTCAATACAGTATACAGTTAGGCAAACAGTAAGAGCAACTTTGTACTAAAATTTACAGGACAGTGCAAATCAAACATGATTACATCTAGCAGGAAACATTCTCAGAATATTCAGTAATGTTGGCATTAGGTTTTTAGAAGGTTCTGCTGCAACATTATGTGACTAACATAATAAATACATTAGCTAACCAAAATGCATGTCTTCCTCAATCCCTGAGAGATGGTGAGACAAGTTGAGCAAAGCTGGAAGATTAGAGGGAGCATGTTGCAGTGCGGATGTTATAAGTGTTTTGAGGTAAGTGGGCGCTGGGCGTTTTTCTGATTATAGGAAAGCATCAGAGTTTTGAATCTGGCGCAGGCAGTTACAGGAAGCCAGTGGAGGGAGCAGAGTAGTGGGGTGATGTGGGACGAAAGTCATGCAGCTGCATTATGTATCAGCTGCAGCAGTAGAATGGCACACAGAGGGAGGGAGAGAGAGAACAGAGTAGGACCAAATACTGAGCCTTGAGGGACACCAGTGGAGAGTCTGCATGGAGCAGATGTTGATCCCCTTCATGTCACCTCAAAAAACCAACCTTCTAAGTAGGAAGGAAACCATTACCATGCTGTGCCACAAATTCCAAAGCTTGCATAGACGGACAAGAGAATCTTGATTTTTAACTGTGTTAAAAGCTGCTGAGATGTCCAGGGCAGATGACAGTTTGGATGATCTAGCATCATGGAGTTTCTCAAAAGCATACAAAAGGGAAGTCTCTGTGAAATGTGTTGCTTTTTTGAACCCAGATTGGTTAGGAACATTGAGTTTGTGATAATAATGCTAATAGAACAACACTTAATGTTTTGGAAACATTTTAGGTAATATTCTGGGAACATTTTAGCGATGTTTGTACAATGTTTTAAAAACGATATTTCTAGATTCTGGGAACTTTACCCATTAGCTGGGGACAACCCAGATTTTTAGCTTTAGCTATAATAAGTATAGTGTAATTTTCAGAACCTCAAATGAATAATTTGTCTTTAATTCAACAAGACACACTTATTCACACTTGGCATTATTGCCACCTGTGGTGTATTTTGTGATTTTTGTCCTACTACTAAACATATAACTGTTGTGGTCACAGTTAGCTGGTGCAGTGTTGGTGCTACTCGGCTAACTACATAGCTATATAAATAATTAATGACTTCCTGTTTGTTTATAGGCAGACCAGTATATGAAACACTAGATTCATTAACCCTCAAACGCGCTGAGCAGTTTAACCAGCGCGCTCTCACAGTGAACAGCACTACAACTTTAAGCTGCAGACTAAAAGGCCAGGGATCAGACGTCAGCGCTACACGTTGTATACCGCATATGTTTATAAATGATAAAATTACTGGAATATTATTCACCAACGTTCACAGAACTTACACGTGTTCTTCCTAAAACACTGCGCAAACCATGTTAAGATTCCAGAATGTTATCCAAAATGTTCCCAGAACATTATCAAACAATATTCTCAGAATCTCCACATCTATCTGTTGAAAATTGTATAAACCTTGTTAAAAAATATTCCCTGGACATTATCCAAAACATTCCCAGAGCTTTATCCTAATAGTTTACAGAACGTTCTCCAAAATGTTCCCAGAACATCCACAAATCTGGACCGTTTGAATGTGGTACTGTAGGAAACTCAAATCACAATGTCCTGCTAAACTAAAACCGTTAGTTGGGCTCACACTGAAAAAGTATCGTAAATTTCGAAGGCATCTCATATGAAACATTAAAAGTCCCTATAATGTTCACAGCATTTATGAACGATCTATCATTTATTAGAATTCTGGAAAAATTCTGCATGAGATTGGAGAATAATGATCAGAAAAATGCATTAGTGTTCATAATGAACATGTCTAATGGTCACAGCGCTGTGGCATAACTGCAAACCTCATTATGGCGACAAGATAGACCAGGACATTTTGGATGTGATGTGGAATAATAGACCTGATACTGACCAAATAATGCGCTAAAATGAATGACAGAATATTCTGCTATATAGAAAATATACTGTGTCGCTATGGCTCACTATTTATATCTCACATAAAAAGGCAGAGCATAATATTGGAGGTGATTATAGCGTTGAGTTGTAAACCTGCAGGCGGCATGATGTAAAAGCGTAATGAAATAACTCCAGAGTTACAAGCAGAGATCCCGTAGTGGTTCCTTTGGGGCATGGAAAATGATCCCTAATCACAAATTTTCGTTCTTCATATTATAGTAATAGAGCTTTTCTCTTTATAAGCTGTGGCACTTAGAGGTGACTATAACCAATATGGGGCGAGAGAGAGGTGCAGGATGTTCGTTGAGAGGGTCTGCACTTGTCTTTTACAGCTCTGCGATTTTATAAATGTGAGAATGCTCCTGTGGAGATTTAAAAAATGAGCAGGAAAGATGTGTGGGAAGACCCAAATCAGGGAGTGCTTGAAATCTTTTCACGAAAATGCATAGCATAAAAAACCCACAAGAACCTTCCTTCGAAAGAATACACACACACACACACACACACACACACACACACACACACACACACACACACACACACACGGTACATACAAAGTACCCAAACATACAGTACTATACATACGGAGTACATAAACACCAGGCCTGTGCTATAAAAAGGTAGGTGTACATGCAGTAAACGGAAAGTCCATGCTTGAACGTAGCGGCCGTGTCTCAAGCGTGCAGCTGCGCGGTGACTTCATGCTTGAGTGCCTGTGTTTAAATTCTAATTGACTCTGACTGAAATGTCCTGCAGATTTAGCTGAGACACACAACACCATGAGTACTATTGTTTCTGTCTTTAGTGTAGCGATACACACTTTTCCACAGCACCCAGTGTTCCTGGGTCAAAAAAAAATGAAGAAGAATTAAAAGCTTATTTTGAATAAATGAAAGAAAAAGGGATCACAGACAGGAAAGCTATTTAGTTCATTTTCGATACACTGGGACGTAGGAGCACTTAAAGTTATTTAGTATGCAGTTAAAAAAAAAACAGTTTAGTGCTTTTACACATCTTCTAGCTCTCAAGGTTCGCAACATTTATTTCCCTTAGGAGCGTAATCCCACAGGGACCAGGTGGACATGCTCAAAAATCCTCAACAAAACAGAATTCACAGTCCAATACAGTGGAAAACAGCTCTGAGACAAAATGGCGTCTGGGATTCCCCTCGCGATTTAAAGGCGCAGAGACAACACTTACTTTCTATGCGCGATTCTTTTCCTTAGGCGCAGTTACGGTTTTTGGCCACATGATGGCAGTGTTGCGAAAGGGGACTGACATTTAGTCAAGTGGATTGGTATGCTTTACATTGTAAAGACCCACTTTGTCCGGGTTAAGAACAAATCAGTACCAATGTGCAGGGACAACCTGTATAACACAAACAACACTAACAAAAACAGTCATGTGTTGCACTTAAATTCGTTCATTATAGACTCTGAGTGTTCCTAGAAGAAAACTGAAAAAGTCTGGAGAACTTGGTTGACATCAATTGCTTGTAGTATGCTAACTCTGTTGCAGTTCAACATTCATGCATGTACACTAAGTCTGTATCAAAGCTATGTGTTAACTAGGAAGATAGAATAGGCAACTTTATTGACATTAGTTTTAATGCGTATGAAATATGTTTTTCTACAGTACAGACCAAAAGTTTGGACGCACGTTCTCATTCAAAGAGTTTTCTCTTGTGTTCTTTAGCCCAAACGCTTCTCTTCTGCTTGTTGCCTGTCCTTAGCAGTGGTTTCCTAGCAGATGTTCTACCATAAAGGCCTGATTCACACAGTCTCCTCACACAGTTGTTCTAGAGACGTGTCTGCTGCTAGAACTCTGTGTGGCATTGACCTGCTCTCTGATCTGAGCTGCTGTTAACCTGCGATTTCTGAGGCTGGTGACTCGGATGAACTTATCCTCCGCAGCAGAGGCGACTCTTGGTCTTCCTTTCCTGGGCCGGTCCGCATGCGAGCCAGTTTCTTTGTAGCGCTTGATGGTTTTTGTGACTGCACTTGGGGACACTTTCAAAGTTTTCCCAATTTTTCGGACTGACTGACCTTCATTTCTTAAAGTAATCATGGCCACTCGATTTTCTTTACTTAGCTGCTTTTTTCTTGCCATAATACAAATTCAAACTCTTTGAATGAGAAGGTGTGTCCAAACTTTTGGTCTGTACTGTACATCATCGAGAGATGCTTATTGAGCTATGAGTGGAGTGCTAGGGAAAAGGAAGGAGCCAAATATAAACCAGCTCTTTACTAAACAACATAAAAGACAGACGAGTGAGTGCCACAGCCAGACTGTCAGCTTTGTTCAAGGTGAGATGAAGATCACAGAGCAACAGCACTGAAGAAAAGGTTTTTTTTTTGCATTGATGGGTCATTAACAGTCCATTTCATACTGACAGTTTAATCGGGTCATGTATATGATCTTATACAGTATGCTATACGGACATAGTTGTCTGGTCTGAGATGAACAGAATTGTAAAGGATTGGCATTAGTTTCTGTCTTTGCCCTTCTTACAGTAATTCAGCCAGGAGCACCACAGGAATGCTGGGCCAGCAGGGTGAGTGAGAAACGACAACATCTGTCCTTAACCTCAACGAAATGAATATCATAACTTTGAAATGTGACTCGTCGATGTCCGTAAGAAATGATTCATTTTACGGTAGTTCATTAGAACGTTATCACTGCACCCTCTGCAGTGCATTTAATGAGGTATGAGTTGCATTTTAAATGTATGGTGTTAACGTTAAAGTTAAACAATTCCATTAATAAATCTTAAATTGATATTAGTACTTTGTAGTAAAAGTTTAAATATGATACCAGGTGTTACTGTATGTCCATGTTTGTAAGTGTTTTTCCTATGCTATGCAAAATCAAGCGTCTTAATATATTTTTCCTTAAGGTATTTGCTTGAAATAAAACATCACACTACTACTGTTTTTATTATTATTATTATTATTATTATTATTATTATTATTATTATTATTATTATTATTATTCCCACCTGCCCTCAGGGAAAGAAAAAGAAAAATGAAAGAGCTCTCCACTCTGCCTCTCCTAATGTCTGAGCTACAGTAAGATTCTGCCCTCATACGATGCGATATCAAAAAGTTTTAAGACTTCTCTAACGTGCCAGCAGATGGCAGCACATGGCTGCACAAACATTCACAGGGTGCACCAATCTTCATAAGTCAGTGTGCCAAAAGACATTGTCCTGTGCAACTGCTATTCTGACCATGTGCGTCACCACGTCTACTATTTCATCATGGACAGCCAGTTGGAACAAGGAGCGAACGTGAAGTTCTGCATGAAAGTGGCACAGAGGCATTTTATCTGATTCTGCAGGTTTCCGGTGATGCTGTAATGAGCCGTTCGGGGGGCTTTGAGTACCACGCATGAGCTCAACCCACGAAAATAACACATGCTTGTGTAGTGCTTGTGGAGTCTACTGAAATACATGGGGAGGACAAACTTTTGCACTCAACAAGAGCATGGTAATATGTACTATATAATTATATAGTAGTACTGCATATCTGGAAGTGGCTCCAAATTGGACAACATTCACATTGCTTTCTAAGAAAGATAAAAGGGCGAACTTGATTTTTATTCTTTTATTTCCCACTGGGTATTTCAGTATCACATTTAAAATAGGATTCCCTTGCCGATGAAACCATTCCTTTCCACATCCCTACATCTCTCCTTCACCTCTTATTCTGTTTCTCTCTTTTTTTTCTTTTTTTTTTCATGATGTTCGATTCGGTTTCTCAGAAACCACCATATCCATCGATTCATGACTATGTATTCTCTCCATCAAAGACGACGTCTGACCTCATGCTCTCTCAGACAGAAATGAGGCTCCAGGCTCCGGAGCTTGCACTCATCAAGGTTTAGAGAAGGGTTACGAGGAGATGAAGTTTATAAAAATCCATTCTGGCTGTGGATGCTTTCTCGTTCGATGATTGGATTGCATAGTAACAGTAATGTTTCCTACATGCGAGTGTGCGAATGTACTGTAAGTGCATGCCGGGGAGAAGGAAGAGGCAACGTTCCTGGGTGGCTTTTGATGAGTTCACTAATTAAACAGA
Source organism: Clarias macrocephalus (assembly GCA_011419295.1). NCBI lineage: Eukaryota > Metazoa > Chordata > Actinopteri > Siluriformes > Clariidae > Clarias > Clarias macrocephalus. Next base: position 18,857 of record JAAGKR010005625.1, read on the forward strand.
AAGCGACTGAGAAGGAACGCGCCACACACACGAGATCTTGTTGCGCTTTGTTTTTCACTTTGCTACATTAATCCAAGTGATTGCGCGGAGCGTTTGAGCCATATTCATATCATGATCGTCTAATTAAACGGCTAGATTGGAACAGGGACAAATTGATGCTTAGATGGTTTTGAAATCCTGCAGTGCTAAGAATCAATGTCCCATCCAGACTCGTAAACCCCCATGTCAGTTTTCCCCAATCCTGCTAAAATAGAAATGTTTCTCACTCTTCCCATTCGCTCTTTCTCTCTCTTTCTTCTTCCATCACCATGGAAATGTTTTAAGCCAGAGATTTTCACAAATCAACATGCTGCAATCAAGTGAAAAGGAAGTAAATTCAGACTAACTGCTCTTTCAGGGCTCTAAATTGCTCTTAACTGGAGGAAAGGAAAGCGGAATTGCGATTTGGATCTAAAGCCGAATGTTTTCTTTACTACGCGTAAACATTTCAGGCGAGAATTGCATTAAAGGCGGCTTTATTTAGAGACTATTACAGAAAACGTAGGTTTTTTTTTGTTTTGTTTTTTAATGCTATTTGCGTTCTCAATAAGCTGGAAGGGAGAATAACCATAATGTAGAGAGTTTAAAATGCTTATTCTCATCAACATGTGAGCTCACACATATCCCCGAGGGAAGACGCGAAACAAATAAACAAACACGTACATACTGCATTTGTGCTGAGCTTTAATATATATATACTGTATATATATATATATATATATATTAAAATATAATCCACTACTATATTTACATGCATGCTTACACAAGTCTGACTCAAGAAAATATGAATCTATATAGAAATACATCCACACATGCTCGAACGCACTCGAGCTGATTTTACACCACCAATTTACACCAAAAGTGTGAGCGCGTAGGAGGCGCTGTTAATTTAGAGGTACTGAATTATTTATGAGTTGGTGAGACATCATGCATTACTTGGCAATGAAGAAATGACAGCTGACAGATATAAAAATGTAGCTCTCACCAAATCGTCTTACACTTAATACTGATGATGTATTACATACAAAAAAAAAAAAAGTATATAGAGTTTTACAAATGCCCTCGTGTCAGTTTGCATATTCGATCAACAGGGTTCTCCACGGACAAACTGTTTCAGCACAGGACAGTGGACTAAACCACTGAACTGCCTCAACATGTGTTGGCACAATCTGCTGCTTCAGGATTACAGACATCTGTGGCCAAAAGCTGAGCTGAATAAATAAGAGACGCGTCTGACTTTAGTGTGGTTTCACATTTCATGTTACAATAAATGTTTAATTTGTGTAGATAAATCTAAATGCCTCCGACTTTGAGCGCACGCGAGACATAAAAAAAAACCATGCATCAATGCCGCATTAAATCTGCATTAATGCTGCATTAAATCTAATACCTCGAACAGCAGCAACATCCGAATACATACTTTGTAAAAGGAATAAAACAATTCAGAATGTGCTGTAAAAGAAAAAAAAAAAAAAAAAAGGAACGCTGTTCAAGTCAAACAGGGACTTGTGATGAACAAACATTTAAAGGAAGCTGGGAATGATGATCCCGGCCAGTGCAGTCATTCCTGTAAACATTCCATGAGAGGAATGCCTGATTGACACCACTTGCACATCACAAGAACTCGGCTGGAATAGATTGCCACATCCCTCACACAGTCCTGACCTCGCTCCAATCCATTTCCACATGTTTGGGCCATTAATGGAGTTCCTGGGAGGCCAGCGTACAGATACCATCAAGTCTGATTATGGTGCTGGAGTACTGAGAAAACTTTCTACCTTGATGGTATTCAAGCACTCATGAAACACTGGGAAAAAGTGCATTTGTGTAGCAGGGGATTATATAGAGAAATAAAGGGAGTTTATACTTGCATAACTGCGTTATATTATTCTGCGCAATCAAAAGTCCCGTTTTGACTTGAACGGACGTCATAAAAATGTACTCAGTAAAATCAGCATGTATCAGTATTATTGTTCTATAGAAACACATTATCAAGTGTTTTATTCTTTTCTTAATACAGAAATCTACCAACAAATGCACCTTTATTATTATTATTATTATTATTATTATTGTTTTATATAAGTTTATTGGTGCATACAAGATAATGCTGACAACCTGTTCCTGTTATCACTTATGCTATAGCAGATACAAGCAGTATTCCCAACACCAGCCCCTATTAAGACACACCTACAGTACAGTATATCCTCTCCTCAGTACTTTCTTGTGGCATAAAGCCCACTGACTTCCAACATGCTGACACTCCTTTCATAAATGTTTCAGAGCCTAACGCATGGCTTTGCGTTAGAGATAGGTGGAAAAATCGAAATTCAGTTATGTATTGTGATTCTTGAATATCCTTGGGGGAGAATTTGAATTATTAAAAAAAATGAATAATGCTATCTATCTATCTATCTATCTATCTATCTATCTATCTATCTATCTATCTACATTTAGCTATTATGATTATTATTATTATTATTGGCAAGCATTATTGCATGCATAAAACCATTCTTAAAACCAAATCACACTGAATCTGTAGCAAAAAAAAAAAAAAGAAATAGAAAAAAAAAAAGATACGAGTATCATGCTGAGCTCAGCAGACTGCCTGCCTAAGCCCTGATACTGTTTGTAACCCCCCGCAAACCTGCTGACACGTTTCACCATATTTCATCTGAAATTGACACTTCACATCGGCGTAATGTGAGAGGGGACCATTAGTCATTCCCATCATCTTCGTATTCATTATCAGCACCAGCAGCCTCATCAGCTTTATCATCTTCATCCTTAGCATCGTTATTAAACATCACTTACCGCTGGCTTGATCTCACACAGAGGTTTTGACTCGACTGTGTGACGGCTAAAAGACTATTTCTCCTTCCACTGAGGTTGATTTATTGCACAAGACTGTGAACTTGGGAGTAAAGCTGGAGGAGCAGACACGCAGGGTCAATTTCTCAGTGCTTCACATTAATGGAAACCGAACGTGTGGGAATGGACCTGGGCAAATTAAATGTTCTAATTACACCACTTGGCTGGTGGATTGGTCTCTAATCATCTTTATTAACTTTTTTTTTTATTTATCAGCAGTTTCCAGGATGTCAGAAAAGTGAATCCACTCTGCTTTAAATGCAATAATTACCGTGGTAGTGGTGGTGTGTGTGTCACTGTGTCAATTGCGAACAAGGTTCATTTAAGCCAGTGGTCGGGTGTGATTAAGGCTCAAAAATCCAGGACTCAAATCAAAATCCTAAAATGTGTGTGAATCAGTGCAAACGGTGCTGAGAATATAAAGACTGCACTCTATTTTTTGTCCATATGGTGTAGTGGTATGTTATAAACAAGAGCGCGCTCACACACATAGGACACATGTCACAGTACTTGGGCCCTGATTGATTTATTAATCTTTGCAACACAATGTAAAAACATTTACAACTTCATTGAATGTTGATAAGAAATTCAGCTTGAGCCAAGAACAATGAACAAAGATTCTAGTTAAGCCTTTAACTACAGTATAACTATAAGTGCAGTCAAATGATGCTCTACCAAATTTAAACTCGGTGGGGTTCACACCTATACAGTTAAGACTACATTTTGGAAACATTCTAGAAAACAAATTGCAACACTACAGTACCTATTATAAGGGGTGTGAAGACTCATTCAAGGCATCGTATACTGTATTATACAGTTTAGTCCATCCATCCATCCATCCATCCATCCATCCATCCATCCTTTTAGGAACCTCTATAGTCCAACTAGGGACCATGGAGGCCAGTGGTGACTATTGTGTTCATTCCCATTTTTCCTATTGTGGTAGGCCTTTTGGTCAACATTCACACAACCCTGGAGTGGACGAACCCTGGACGTGCGCTAACCACTACGCCACTACGCCACTATGCCAACCACGGTAGCCCATAATTATTGCTTATTAATCCTGTATCAGCTATGTGGCCTTTATTTATGTGAGACCAAATGATGTGTGACATGTGAAAAACCCATGTGATAAGACTTCTATTATGCAGTGAGCCAAGCTCTCCTTAAAGTATGTTTTTTTTTTTTTTTTTTTGCATTTGGATCTCCTGGGTGTCAAAGCTGGCATAGCATACCTGTTTGAGTAGCTTTAGCACTTTGTTTTGTACCTTCCTATAAATTGTGATGGTAAAAATGAATATACTGTAACATGCTTCTTATTTTTTTTAATATATGAATTTATATATGAATTCCTAAATTGCCCGGGTGTACCCCACCTCATGCCCTAAGTCTCCTGGGATAGGATGGAGGCCTCCTGTGCACTGTACACCCTGTACATTGAATAAGCAGAAGAATGGAAGAATGAATGAACATTCTTGCACACCTTACAATATGGAAACATGATTTTTTTTTTTAACTTCACTTAAAAGATGACAAAAATGTATGCTGATAATTTTTTTAAACTTTACTTTTGCCTTATTTATTGCCAAGGAACCAGTACCAATAAAATGTTGTATAAAACAGACGACCATAAATTTTTACGATGGAACACTTTTCACATTACTCTTCACTTTTATTACTTTTCCTTTACGTTTTTTCATTTTTCTTTTGGTTTAATTCTTGTCTGATTTACTTCTTAACCTCTCTGTCTGCTCATCCTCCCTGTTTCCCGTTCTTTACACGTAATCCATTGTCTTTTGATTGGACGTACTGTATATACCGTCCCTTATTTCATGCTTACTCATGCATCCCACCCGCTACATTCAAAGGCTTGAAATAAAGTCACCTGATAAAAGCAGTTTGTGTTTCAGGAGGTCAAGGAAACAGATAGGTTGGAGCAGATAGCTGCCGGGTTGCAGCCTCTCTGACCAGCTGGACCGAAAAGCCTTTCATTAAAACACCATTTGAGGATAGAAGGTAAAGTGCAGACTCTCCAGCGGTTATGTAAATCCCTCATTTATATTCTAGACAGGTTAATAGGGAGTGCTCATTCTTCAGCCCAGGCCCACAATAAGTGCTGATTGCTCTTGACTGAATCTTCACTAATGAGGACAATGCGTGAACCCCATGAGGATGGGAAAAGTTTCGGCGAAACTATAAGACGTAAGAAAAGTATGCAGGACATTGACAGATTACGACCAATCCAGAGTATAGCAAAGATATCCACACGGTTAAGCCAGAGAGAGAAAGAGAGATGTTTATGCTTTTTATCCGAACTAGTGGTGTATTCAGGAATTCATTGAAGGTCTGAAAGTGGAAACATGATAGACGTGACACTAATGCAATTTGTAGGAATGTCAGACAGCAGTAAACACATTGGTGGGACTCAAAACGACTCTTTTAATTATTCAAGGCCAGATCTAGGCTAGTGATCTGGCTTTGCATAGCACATGAACAGGTGCAGGAAATAAAATACTTCTATGAAAATCCCAGAGAAAATGATTGAAGTAAAGTTAATTGACATGTGCGGGTTGGGGACGATGTGAGATGAGTGGTTAGAGTTGACATGAAGGCTATGCTAATATAAATAACCACGCTTCACAAGCATTGTAAGCAGAAAAGACCCTGAAGGTGCAAGGCGACAGTGCTAACCACTACGCCACCGTGCCGCCATTATATACTCTAGAGCTCATAATTATTTCTCATCAGCTATGTAGAACTGATTTGTGTGAAAGCAAAGTAAAAAGAAGAAAAAAATGGGAAAAACCCATGTGATAAGGCTTGTATTAATCAGTGAGCCAAGCTCTCCTTGTAGAATCTTTTTGTAATCGGATCTCCTGGGTGTTATCAAAGCTAGCATAGCATACAAGTTTTAGTTAGCTTAGCAGTCTAGCAGTAATGATCGGACATGATTTTTTCAGTAGCGTTCGCTTAGCCACGGATGATGTGCCATCACCAGTGAGTAACTGTTACACATCATCATGTCGCTCTCTAAGCCGCCCGAGCGCATGGCTTATTGCCTGCCTGACAGATTATCCAATCAAAAGCCTGACTATTAGCAAGTGGATGGGATTAGCTTTGAGCCTCCATTTTCATATGCTTGAATGACAGAAAGAGGAGATGAGCTTAAGAGTCTACATCCACATCCATACACTATCTCAGATCAGCGCCGAGCTGAGACACGATGAGCCGTGATCTTGTCTTTTATTGTTGCTGGAAGGATTAGAGACTGAAGAAGCAGCACTTGTGTAGCTCCAGTAGCACTTAACTAAATCACTTAGTTTAACCCCTGGCACCCGATGTTCCTGAGCTGAGCATTGCTTAGAAATGTCATTACAACTGATTAAAATTTATCCTCTAATAATATACGATGTTGTACAGTTTCCAGATGTTACATATTACAAACAGCTGAAAGTAAAGTTTCCGCCCTTCTAAATAATGCATTTATTTCATAAAGTAAAACGGCACACATCAGCACTTGCTGGTTATTTTAAAAATCTGTTCTCATGAAAAATTCATGGAAATTTGAAAAGACGAGTGGGATTCGGCTCAGATTTTTGCTTCATAAGAATAGTCATAACAATAATAAGTTATAAACTTATCATAAACTGTTATAGTTTTACAAGTGAGACTACTGTATATTTAATAAAGAATGAAGGGTGAAAGAAAAATCTTTTTTTCCCTCCAGTATACACAAATGAACTAATCATATTTTATTTCATTATTCCATATAAAGCATAAAGGAATAAACATTTTGATGTACATACAAACATTAATGCATCATAGATGAGACAGAAGTTTTTTATATTGATAGTAAAAGATGCCTGGCTCCTTATTTACTAAGCGTCTCAGAATCACTCCTAGGAATTGCACTCAAAGTTAATTTAGGACTAAAAGTATTCCTACCTCAGACTAGGACATGAAAGATATTTATGAGTCTTCGTATTCTTATTTTTAGTGAGACGTAGGACTGCTAGATTGAGACCCATCTGCTTGTGGAGGATGTAGTAAAATGTAAAGAAATTATTAAATATAATTAGATTTAAAAAAAACATTTTGTTCATTTTGAATCCGTAACCACTTGAGTGTTGATGCTGCAATAATGTTTTTGGTCCACATAAGCCTCCTCGTCGTTGCTTGGAGCAATTCTTTTAATGTGTTTGCCATGGATGATGTCCTACAGCTCCTGGGAAACTAGCGATGCACATGAACTGAACTTGCTTTTCGTTGATTTCACGCAGAGTGGTGTGGAAACGTATAAATCTTTGCATGAGCTGCGATGCGGTAAGAGAAGAGTTTGATTTATTATTTCCGACATTGTCGGCTGTGAGAAACCCAAATCATCACTGTTTCAAAGCTGCATCTTCACTGTTACGTAAAGTATCAGTCACCTGTGGAGACAGCATTCGAAATGCTCGTTAATGGACCAGTTGCACACCGCACGCAGTGTGTCACAAAAAGTATTCCATTTTATTCCAAATGTTTCTTTATGAGCTTCGTGTCCATCAATGTTACCAAAACATCTCTCCTCTGAGCACTCTGCCTGAACGCCATTTCCTTGTAATCTTTAAAGAGGTAGGACATCTCAGGAGCTCTCCTACATTTTGGTGGAGATACAGTAATGATTTTCAGCTATAAGAATGTTCGCTCTTATAATTCGCTCTTACTCCTACTCCTAAAAGTAGGACCAACATTTTGTCCCTAACTCACTCACTCATCGTCTATACTGCTTTATAATGTATTCGGGGTCACGGGGGGCCTGGAGCCTATCCCATGAGGCGGGGTACACTAGGGTGCCAATCCATCGCAGATTTTGTCAATGATTTAGTTTTTGGCCAGTTAGGAGAGATTTCCTACTGTAAGGTGCTTAGTAAATATGGGCCATAAATAGCAAAAGCAAATGTTTGATATAATTTAATAGCATATACCGTATGTCGCGTCATAAAAAAACTTGTTACTACTATGTAATTATCCTCATATCCTGTTGTTTTGTGGTTGTTATTTCTATATAATTAACTATTTATTTATTATAATGAACAAAGCTATAGTATATCTTAAATGGGAATGGGATTTTGTAAGATTTAAACATTAAAGAATATTTTTAATTATTTAAAATAAAAACTATGTCAAGAGTAAATAAGACTTTTTCAGTATTTTTTTTAACAGATTAGTACTCCCTAGATTACGCTTCGTGCTAAGCACTCTCCATTTCAAAAACAGTTTCAAATACTGTTACTTATTATTATGTAATAATCCTTATATATTTGAAGCTCAAAACAATTAGACAAAAACATAAAATCAGAGCCTTGCATAATTATTAACCCCCTCTGAGTATCCTACAGGTAGAAATAGTATAAAATCTGATTCGAGAATGAATTGAAATATTATATTACTTTGTGAGTGAAGCTGGAATTTTATTTGGACTCAAATGCACAGTCATGTAAACGCCATGCTCCTCCCTAATATTATATACCATGCATGCAATCATAAATAAGGCCAATACTACACAATATTGATGAAATCTGCAGTGGTAGAAAAAAAAAATAACTAGGCGTACGAATGACTCATGTGGGCCTGAGCAGCTCACTACCAGGCGAGCATTAAACCTGCACTGTGCTTCTTCCTTGAGCATGTGGACGCAGTGGGGAAAGACAGTCGAGACCCCGGGCGATCGCTTCGCAACCGCCAGGAGCGGAGAAACCAGATTTATTTTCTCTGGGTGGTAAAAATAAAAACAGGCTCTCCAGAACAGAGTCGCGAGCTGGCAGAGAATTAAAGCACAGCACGCACAAACTCACACACCCCTCCCAGCAACTGGTGCTGTACGATACAGGAGGGGAGGGAGTGGTGGAAAAAAAAAGAGTGACGCAGATGTACAGAGTGTTATTATTCATCTTAGTGTAATTATGTCTTTAAAAAAATGTCTTTGTGTCTTTTGCTTGTTTGTGTTTTACCTATGCTTTGATAATGCAAAAAAGAAGGCTTCGACACAGTGTTTTTAATGAACGGTAAGGGACTGAAAGAAAGAGGACTGGGAGACAGTGTTGATAGAGTAAACAGATTTAAGGAGAAATCAAAGGATCCCAGTCCTGATTCATGTTTTTTTAAATCATTTTTTATACTCTTCTGAAGAATACTCTTGAGGCCTGAAGAGACTTCCGTCATTACTCTGGCAGTTATCTTATAAAGCGCCAGGTTGCCAGCTAGATGACCGTTTGTTTCTGAGCAATTGAGGGTGAATGATCTTGCTCAAGGGCACAAAAGTGGCAACCTGGCAACCCTGGGGCTCGATCTGGGGACCCTTCGTTCAGTAATCCAGCACCTTATCTACCAGGCTGCATCTGCCCACAATGAGGCATATATCTGGTCTTAACACTCAACGACATCATTATAATTTAACATTATCTTTGTGATCTTTAACATTATAAAGTCACCCTTTACATATCATTATAGGAGGCATCTAAAGCAGTTTAAATTTTACAAAGTTTTTAGGGAAATAGTTTTAGGCTAACTAATAATACAACATTGGTCCTGTTTAGTGTCTCTTTCGTGGGAACCTTCAATCCATTTTGTACAGCAGCCAGGCTTTGACCACGCCTAGGATGATGGTGTGCCAGAAGATTTCAAAGGAAGCCTATATTTTGTTGCAAATGAGTCCAAAAATTCACTCCTCACATGAATTCACCAATACACAGATGTCATACAATTCTGTCTGGCTATAGCTTATTGTCCCCTTCCATGATATAAGCACTTATCCCCCACATACTGTACATTCTAGCACATTATCACCTGTCCCTCATGCAGAAAGCAAAGAGTAAAGAATAGAAAAACAATTCTAGTTATGAATATTTTATAAACGATAAGATACAGATATTTTCGAAGACTGTTACAGAAATAGTTTCAAATTCTCAAAGAAATAACGTATTTCTTACTTACTTCCACTTGAATGTATAATTTAATAAGCATTAAATTTTGATTTAAACTCAAAATGGTAACAGAACACATTTAAAACTCGATCAAAACTGTATATTTCTATTAGTATTTTATTTTCATATGGAACAGATGAGAAGTACAACATAGCAACATCTAAATCTAATGTGATCACTGCATTCATGCGTTCATGTTCAAAAGTTAGTGCCCCCCTTTGAAAGTATTATTTGTGTAAAAACATAATATAAATCATCTAATCATAGAGAGTCTTAGTATTCGACAAATACAACCTCTGACAAACAACAACATACTGTAATACTTTTCACTATACCATTATTTACAAAACAAATTATTAACAAAAATGAATCCAAAAAGGAAAAAAGAAACATCTGGGCGATACTAGTCACACTGTGATTCAATAAATTGTTTATCCACCTTTAGCGGCAATAACCTGAAATAATCCTCTCACATCATTTCGGTCCACAACATTGCTTCAGATCATTGAGGTTTTTACTCATTCGCTTATGCACAGCCCTCTTAATATCCTCTGACAGCATTTCAATCGAGTTGAGGTCTGAACTTTGACTAGGCCATTCCAAAACCTTGATTCTTGTCTTTTTCAGCCATTCTGATGTAGATTTACTGGTGTGCTGTTGCATGAACCAATTTCGACCAAGCTTTAGCTGTCAGACTGATGGCGTCACACTTGCCTTTAGCATACTGAGAGGTTCATAGTCGACTTATTGATTGTCAGATGCCCAGGTCCTGTGGCTGCCAAACAATCCCAAATCATCACCCCTCCATGTCTGCCTGTAGGGTATTTCTCTGACCATTGTATGGTCTCACCTTGGGGTGAGTGTGCTGGGACGTCCACTCCTGGGAGGATCGGCAAACTGTTTTGAATGCTTTTCACTTGTGAATACTCTTTCTCACTGAACTCCAAATTGTTTGGAAATGATTGTATTACCCTTTCCAGGTTGATACGCAGGAACAACTGCTTCTCTAAGACCTTTGCTTATGTCTTTACCCCTTGGCATTGTGTTAACACACACCTGAGTGCTCCAAACTTCTGCTTTTATAGAGGTCTGCACACCTGCTGATGATTAATTAATCAAGGGTTGATGATTAGCAGCACCTGGCTGCACCTTACCCTTCTAAATCCTGTGAAAGCAGTTAGGAGTACTTAGTATTGCCTATGTTTTTTTTTTTTTTGGGGGGGTGGGGGGGACATTGGTGTTAACCTGAACATTTTGGTGAGCTGAAAAAAAAAAAAAAAAAACGTGCACCACTTATTCAGACATGTTCCGGTGTCTGTTCAGAATATGTGATCTGTTCATGGTATAATAATGCATTCATGTTTTGGTTCCATCCCTAGCTGATATGCAAGCTGTGTGAGTGTGTGTATGAAAGAGAGAGAGAGGGGGATAAAAGAGAGAGAAGAACAAGAAAGTAAAAAAAAAAATAGCAGGAGAGATGAGAAATTTTATTGTGCCACTGCAATAGTAATGTTTCATTAAAGAAGCCAGCAAAGGGCCAAACAATCAGCAATAAAAGTGTATGTGAGCATGGATGTGTCCCCTGGGTGTACTAACTTCCTGTCTCTGTAGTGTGAAATCACTCTCCTTTTATCTCTCTCACTCTCTCTCTCACACACACATAGACACACATGAACATCTACCCCCCAAAACACACCCACCCACCCACACAAGCTCTAGGGGAGGGTAAAAACCAGCAGGCTCACACATAGCATGCATCTTCAATCACCTCTGCTCCATTAACAACCCTGCAGTACATAACAACTCCAAACGATTGTCAGGGAAACAGGCAATTACAGCTGCAAACACACCAAAAGCTTTTTTACGCAGCTGCACAAGACCCAGAACCTCTGGGATCATGTGATCCTCATCACCATCAGCCTGTGGTGTTTGGTTCTTTTCAGTTCTGCTTCATTCCACTGAACTATGTTCTGTTCTTTATTCTCCACTACGTTTTGTTCTGTTCCTCTCTGTATGGTGCCTGCAAAACAGAGCAAAATGGATCCGAATGCAGGACAGAATGGAGCAGAACAGAATCACATAGAGCAGAACAGGGCAGAACAACATGCAGATAAATAGAAAAGGATGAACAGAACTAAATGGATCCGAATGCAGAACACAATGTAGCAGAACATAAACATACAGAGCAGATCCCAATGCAACAGAACAAAATGCAGGAGAACAGAACAGAGCAAATTGCTGTTCTGCTGCATGTATTTCTGTTCTGCTGCAGTCTACCATGTTATATTCTATCTGTACTGTTCTGCTCCCTATCATTCTGTTCTGTAGTTTCAGCCATGTGATATTTTAATCTGTACTGTTCTGCTCCCTATTGTTCTGTTCTGTAGTTTCAGCCATGTGATATTTTAATCTGTACTGTTCTGCTCCCTATTGTTCTGTTTTACTGCATTCAGCCATGTTATGTTATAACCTGTACTGTTCTGCTCCGCTGTATTCAGCCAAGTTATGCTCTATTCTGTACTGTTCTACTCCATATTGTTCTGTCCTGCTGTATTGTATTTTGTTTGGTGCTGTTTTGTTCTGCTCCCTATGGTTCTGCTGAACTGCCTACTGGCGTGTTATGTTATAGTCAGTACTATTCTGCTTTGTTCTGCTTTCTATAGTTCTGTTCTGCTGCTTTCTGTTGTGTTATGTTCTAATCTGTATTGTTCTGTTCTGCTTCCTGTTGTTCTGTTCTGCTGCTTTCTGTCGTCTTATGTTCTAATCTGTATTGTTCTGTTCTGCTTCCTGTCGTCTTATGTTCTAATCTGTATTGTTCTGTTCTGCTTCCTGTTGTTCTGTTCTGCTGCAATCTGTTATGTTCTAATCTGTATTGTTCTGTTCTGCTTTCTGTTGTTCTGTTCTGCTGCATTCTGTCGTGTTATCTTCTAATCTGTTCTGCTCACTATTGTTTTGTTCTGCTGCATTCAGTCATGTTATTTGTAATCTGTACTTTTTGCTGCATTTAGCCATGTTATGTTCTCTTCTTTACTGTTCTACTCCCTATTGTTATATCCTGCTGTATTGTATTGTGTTTGGTGATGTTTTGTTCTATTTCATTCTGTTCTGCTCCCTATTGTTCTTTTCTGCTGCATTCCACTATGTTGTCTTTTATACTATTTCTGTCCCATATGCTTCTGTTCCTATGACGTCTCTGGGATCATGTTTACCAGAGAAGTCATATGGCTCTGTTCTACTGTTTTTATGTTTTGCTTTGTTCCATTTTGTTCTACTCCATTCTGTTCTGCTCCCTACGGTTCGGTTAAGGTGCCTACTGATGTGTTATGTTATAGTCAGTACTATTCTGCTTTGTTCTGCTCTCTATGGTTCTGTTCTGCTGCATTCTGTCATGTTATGTTCTAATCTGTGTTGTTATGTTCTGCTGCATTCCACTGTGTTTGCTCCCGGACCCTTTTGTACTGTTTCGTATGCTTCGGTTCCACTGAATATCCTGGTGTCCTATTTTCTTTCGTTCCACTTGATTTGGTTCTGTACATATGGCTCTGTTGTACTGTTTTATGTTTTGCTTGCAGTGTTCACTTTTGTTTCTCTGTTCCATTCTGCTGCATTCTGCTGTCTTCTGTTCTGCTCCAAATACTTCTGGTCTGTTGTGTTCTTTTTCACTTCATGCATTCTATTCTACACTATTCTATTCTGCTCTGTTTTTTTTCTTTTGTCTTTCAATTCTGCTTTTCCACCTTCCTTCGGTCCAGCAATTTTAATCTCCATATTCAGATAATGTAATAATAAACATTTTTGTCTAATGATCACAGTAATAGAGGAACACTATATCCTCATGTGATGGGCATGGACTATCTGAAACTGAAGGCAGCTATTTCGATTTCTTGTTGCTTAAACTGTCTACAGCTTGTCACCTTCAGCGGGTCTAAAAGAGGAACGAAAGAATGAGAGTGAACACATACTGTACAGGAGAGAAGGACAGAGAAGTTCTTGGCAGTGGAGCTAGGCGAGACTGAAGACATGAACACCTCCTTCACATAAAATGCCTGAATGTGAGAAATGTCAGGAATTATTACTCCTAACTATAGTGGGAGTAAAAAGTGAGCCATAAATATGCTGTGATTGTGATGATGATGGGAATTCAACGTATAAAATAACTCACAAGTAACATAATTGAGTCAATCTTGAGGCCGTTAAAAGGTCCTTCTTGAAAAAAAACAAAAAAAAAAAAAACAAAGAAAGAAAAGAAAGCCCATAGAGATTGATTTCTTTTCTGTGCCATGATGAATATGAGCTGAAGAATACAAAAGATTTCTACTCGACATGCCTGGAAAAAAAATAGATGTAGTAGCTGCAACTCATGAAACGGTACACTGTTAGCGAAGAAGATTATAAAGCAAAGGTGTTGTCATGACATTTAAGCTTCAAACCCAGAGACATCCAGGATAGAACACTACAGTGCTGTTCAGTTCTTGAATCTGATCCAAAGGTGACAGATACTTTGACTGCTGGAGTATTGGCTGAAATGCACATTTTTGGAGTAATAAAATGCATGCATCACGTGAAAACTACTAAACGAATTTTAATTGGGTGTCCACATGTACAATAACTGGCCGAGCTTGAGATAACATACTGTATAGGCTTTGTTTCATCGCAATCGGCCCCCTTTTTATATCATGAAAAGAAAGGAAATCGACCTTGAAAAAAATCATTAGTTCATCTAAAAATTCAACAGATGGCGCTGTACATTTTTTAAAACATGCTTATGAGTGTGCAATTAAGTTCCACTTGAATGAAATTGCGGGCACATCTAACACACACACACACACACACACACACACACACACTGTATATGTTTGCATTAGAGCCAATACTCTCTCTCTCTACACACACACACACACACACACACACCACACACACACACACACACACACACACACACACACACACACACACACACACCCCTCGTATGACTTATGAAAGTAGTCTCAAGTGTCAGTATTTGCATGGTTCTTATGTTCTTTCTTTGGTTCACATTGTTCCTTACAAAAGAAATTAAATTAAATAAATAAGGTTAAGTATGAGAGAGAGAGAGAGAGAGAGAGAGAGAGAGAGAGCACTGTGGGTATAAGGTGCTCAGTGGGACATGAATAGATCGCTGTCTCTGTTTTTCACTGCGTTCCTCCCTGTTGACCTCCATTCATGAGAAGCGCACGTCTCAGCAGTCAATATCACACTCGCTGGCTCCCCAACAGCCCCAGTGTATTTGTTATCCTGTTTGTGCGTGTATGTTGTGTGTATGGGGATAGAGAGAGAGAAAAAGCAGCTACAGTTTGTCTTGATCTCTGATGTCCCTAAAATATCTCGATATGAACACATACATGACAGTTGTCATAACTGATCTGATCTAAGCATGTAGCACAAATATATATTTGGGCACACAGACACACACACGCGTGCACACACACACACACACACAAAACTAATGCATGATAAAATGGAAGCACTCTGGAATGTTTTTCTCCACAGCTGTGCTGAGAAATAAAGGCATGCTGGGAAGATCCGGAGTACACTCTCGATGAAAGCCTGAAATCCTTGCATCAAATGCAGTGAAGCGTGAGCACCATTTGCCCTGAACATCATTTTCCATACTTCAATTTTATCCAAGCCTATAAGCCATTCACTCGCTCATTAAACATTCACAGACGTACAAAAGACTGGTGAGATTTGATGAAACAATACAGGCCTCATTTCACCAACTCACTGAGGAGCAGCCTCGCTCTCGCAAGAAATACGAGTGGAAGCCAGCTTGTGTGTTCAGTACACTGAATGCTGATCTCTTTTTATAGTATTTGATTTGTCCTTTAATGAACAAACCAGGCCATGTGATGTTGACATGTGGATAGGGATGTTAAATAGTTAAATCACAAAGTGTAAACATGTATTGAGGCAAAGGATTTGGAAACCACGAGGAAAGTTGGATGTGTTGGGGTGATGGCATAAAGATAAAATACAATCTTGAGATCTTACTATAAGATATAGATAATAGTATTTGAAAGCTAAAAATATATTCCTTCCTTCTTTTCTTCCTCCCTCAACACTCCTGGACAGAGAAATGAGATCCATCCATCCATCCATCCATCCATCCATCCATCCATTCATGCATCCTTCTCTCACTTCAATAATACTCCTGGACAGTAAACTGAGTTTCACCATCTATCCATCCATTCCCTTTTCCATTCATTCATCCATCCATCCATTCATCCATCAAGCCATCTTTCCAACAATCCATCCCTACCTCTGTCTCTTAACATTTCCAGACAGTGAACTGAGTTGATCCATCCATCCATCCATCCATCCATCCATCCATCCATCCATCCATCCATCCATCCATCTCTCTCAACACTTCTGTACAGTGAACTGAGTTCCAGCATCCATCCATCCATCCATCCCTCTTACCAACAATCCATTCTTCCATCTCTCCTTCAACATTTCTGAACAATGAACCAAGTCCCACCATCTATTCATCCATCCCTCTTTCCAACAACCTATCTTATCCTTTCTCTCTCTCTCAACATTCTGGACAGTGACCCTGAGTCCCACCACCATCCATCTATCCATCCAAGAATCCATCTATCTCTTTCTCAACACTTCTGGCCAGTGAACAGAGTTCCACCATCCAGAGAGTTACACTACAGCCATGAAGGTCTACCATGCCTTCCCCAACATCGTATTGGACCACGGTCAACCATGTCATGGTCCATCTGTTCTAATTCCTGCATGAAAGCAGAAACTGAAGATATCCAAGCCTGTGGCTAGGACATTCACAGTTTAGCCTGGATGCTTAGGCTAAAAAAAGAAGATGCTTTTAGGAGTCGCCATGCGTTCAGTTTTAAAGAGTCTAAATCCAGTTTAACAAGGCGGCAAGGGAGGCAAAACCACTGTACTCTGGGAAGATTCAAAGACAATTCTCAGCTAACAACTCTGTTTCCATCTGGAAAGGCCTCAGGCAGGTCACTGATCACAAACCTAACATTTTCAGCACCTCAGTGGAGACATGCCACATTCCAGCATTCCAGATTTCCGTCCTCTACATTAGCCCGATACCCATAAAGATAATACAGACCCATTCTTGGACCCCACCTGCAGTTTGCATACAGAGCCAACAGGTCTAGAAGATAACGGAAATATGTCCTTTTGTTTGATTATTTTGTCCAACATTTGGACAACCCTAGAAATTATACCAGAATCCTGATTATTTACTTTAGCTGTGTATTCAGGACAATCATCTCGGCCTGATGCAGGAACGTCACTCCCAGATGAGCAAGCGAGACTCCATCAACAGCTGAATCACTTCCTGACAGACAGGAAGCAGAATGTGAAGCTTAGCTTTAGGACCACCAACAAGGCTGTGTTCTCCCTGTACACAAAAAGCTGCACCTCTATTCCCCAGTCTGTTCAGTCCAGGAAGTTCACAGATGACATCATCCTGATCGGGCTCATTTCCAGAGCTGATTAGTCTGCTTAAATGCTGTTTTTTTTCTTTTCTTAAATATTCTCCCATCACCCTGTTTGACTCCACTGTTTTCCACTTTTTAGCAATCATCATTATCCAGTACCTCAACTGGGAGCTAAACATCCTCTCTCTAACAAAAAAATATACAGTAGCAAAGGATGTGCTTCCAGTGACAGCTCATGAAGTTCATTCTGTCACAGCCAACAATAGTGCATTACTGTACTGTCAATGTAGAGTCCATCTTGACCTGCTCCATCATTATCTTATATGCTGCCTCCACTGCCAAGGACAAGAGCAGACTGCAGCATCTATCACAACTTCAGCATCTACCTGCCTCCCAGACACAAACTTTTTGAAAAAACTCCCTTCCCAAGAAATTGCCATCCAAAGTACCAAAACCAAAACTACTTGTACACTAGTGATGCTGGATGCTGAGTGGTTGGAACGGACAAGAGGGGAAATGAGGTTGCCGCTCAGGTTGTTACATGAACAATCTATTTTTAGTTGTATCTTTTGGTACTTTGCAGCCTGTCTCAGCAAAACATTTGTTTCTTTAATTTTATATATAATTCTCAAAATTTTGTCGAACTTTCTACTTTTCCTATTGTGCATTTCTTAACAGTTTTCCAAAACAGGACAAATTCCTTGTATGTGAAAATTTAAAAACCTACATGGCAATACATATGATTCTGACTCTGATCTATCTACCCACCTCTCCATCTAGCCATTTATCAATCCATCCAGCCAGCCACTGATCTACCTACCACACCACCCTCCCAACCAAACCATTGCATCCTTCCATCCTTGCATCCATCCATTTTTCCATCCCCTGGTGTATCCTGGACAATGACATACTGTATGTAAAAATGGTTTAAACCTTTTTGGTGAAATGTACCTATGAGTTTAGGTTAACATATAACAATATGAATAAATTATAAAGAGTACAGTACATTGATAAAAAGACAGGGAGAGGGAGAGCAGTAAAATTGACAGTGTTTTATGGGTTCAGATTCATTAGCTCGTGGACAGATGCATTGAGTCGACCTTTATTAACAGTGATGAATATAGAAGTATCCAGCTCTGCCAAGCATTTTATCACACAGTGAAATATATAACACCTTTATGAATCTTGGAGTGATGACTGAAAAGCCAGCCCTTTTCATATTAATGTGTTAATATATTGAGAAAAAGAACATGCTCAGTGCCTAGGTTGACATGAAACAGGTCCAGGCCAGCAGGAAAGCAGGACAGAATTATATTAGAGAGATAAACTATGCTGTAAAGACCAAAAAATGGTCCATGATACCACAGATCAGAATCATAGCTGGTCCTAGAGACAACATACGCTCTTAATTGTAAGCCCTCGGTTCGTCCTTAAGTCCACCATAAACCAACTTCTCACTTGATTAACGGCTCATAAGATCCGCACGTCATTATGTAGCCAGAAGAAGACCTTTCCCACAGTCTTTGCTGATTCCCTTTCTCACGCTTTGCTTTTTCACCTTTCTTTGCACGTCCTTCTCTCTCCTGGCTCTCGTACGCTCTACGTTCCTCCTCTGTTAATAAGATTAGCATTTTCTCCTTACCTCTCCATGTTTACCTTGATCATCAGCTCCTCTTTCTCCACCTCTCTCTCGCTCTTACTATCATTAGGTTAAACACTACTCAGCTTGGTGATTTGGGCCCATCTGTTGTATGGCTTGTTAGTAATATAATGAATCCTTATGTGAGGAAACACTTCCCCGTTTGGCGCGAGGACAAACAGGGACGAACAAATTACCTTTCATTCCAGCGAGAGGCCAGATGGAACCAGTCACTGTAAATAAGCCGAGATAAAGGAAGGTCAGGGATTGCACATGTACACTGGAGATTATGACCCAGTCCCGTGTGTGTGTGTGTGTGTCTGTGTGTGTGTGTGTGTGTGTGTGTGTGTGTGTGTGTGTGTGTGTGTGTGTGTGTGTGTGTGTATAGCGTATACTACACATGGACAGAAATTTTAGTTCTTGTACTGTACTTGTGTCTTCACGCTGGATAGATTCTTGAATCTTTTGGGAAAGCGCTTAATCCCAGATTTTATTATATCACATACCATGGCATATAACAATATTTTAAATTATGCAAGCTGTGCTTTTACCAAAGTGTTGTCAGTGCAATCACTTGCACTACAAAGGTGAGCTAATTACAGACCTCCAGTCCTGTGACCAGTCAATATATGGTTCAATATATCACGTCCACTGACCATTCACACCTTTTCCAAACCATCATAAATTTGAAACGTGATGAGTCGAGCCGTGTTACTTGGCATGCAGTGCACAGAAGATTTCACCTTCAATGCCCCCCATTCCACTGCATCACAGGGTGCCGGGCGTAAGTGTGTCCACAGTTCTAAACTCAAAATCAATCATTACACTTCACCAGACATTCAGACCTTTCATTGCAAACTGTAACACTGCTGGAAAAAAGCAAGCTTAAAAAAAAGACCTTAATATCATGACAAATTGCTACTGACTTATTATCTATCACCCAAAAAAAGTGAGTGTTTACAAAGGACACACATTTTTTCTCTAAGTGAGAAATTTGCAATGTGCAAGCATTAGCCCATCCCTATCAGTGTTGTTTCATATGATTCATGGATTTTGAAGTACGGTTTTTAAATGCCAGTAACTTAAAGAAAAGTCACGGAAGGAGTCTCCAATTCCGGTATTTTTTTTTAACAGTCGGCTGTTAGGCTGTAATGAAATTAATGCTGACATGGGTAATCCTTTTATCAACTGATACAGTTGCTCAAATTGCACATGTTGGTCAAGTAACTCTTCCTTTATACCAAGGAAATACTCAACATCACTCCATCACAGGTGATGCATTTACGCTATTTTTGCACCCAACTTGTGAATATTCTTAGAAAATTCCCTTTGTTATAGTTAATAGTAAACATCGACAAAAGCAAATGTGCTGAATGTGATGAAGATGATGGGAAACCAGTATTAAGGATATACCACGTGATGGCTCAAACGCATTGATTGTGATGGAGACTATGTTGAGGAGTACCTTTGTATAGACGAAGAGTTACTTTACCAACATGTGCAACATGGCAGTTAATAAAAAGTTATGCCCACTTTTGTATTATTTTTGGTACAGCCCTCGTACATGCTAAGTGCTAACACTGGGAGTTCCACAACATACACTCTATAACACGATGACGTGATGTTACAGTGAGCTCATAGTCTTGCTGTGCTTTCAATGACAGATAAATTGTTTTCGAGTCTGAGACAAGGAAAGTGGCACTGCTGCCAGTGCGTCAAGGGTGGCTTTTTTTTTACTCTCCTGTCCATCGGAGCATTATCTCACCCTCTCACAGAGTGTCCTGTACACTTTTAGACACATGCAATCTCACTGCATATACACATTTTGGAGTAAAGTCTCATTTTGTGCACGGGTAAACAAACTCGAACATTGAAAAAAGAAAAGTCACTGGCCGTCTCTGGTGAACGCTACTGTATATTTCTGGATTCTGAGACTAATTGGTGTGACACTAGCGAAATGTGTGAGTGCATCATCTCAAACATACTGATATACATATGGAAGAACACAATTAGCACTGTCCTTCGAGCATGTTTAGCATGAGCAGCAGTTTGAAAAGATGCTATGCCTGCCACACATATCTCCAAGGAAGCACATTATGCCCGATTGGTAGCTAAGGGGGGGATAAAAGGAGAGCTAGAAGCTACTGTAGGAATTAGAATTAAATAATAATAATAATAATAATAAAAAGTGGTTATGATACAAGTGTTTTTTTCTTCTTTATCAGGATAATGAACACTCCAGTTGGTGACAAATGACTATATTGAACACATCTGTAATAGCTCTTGGAGCTCTTAGGAGCATTTACTCTTTTCATTATGAGGCTAAGTTCCAAGCATCTGGATGTTAATTCGCTTAGTCCCAGTGCTCGCTGTAATGGCATCAAATAACCCTGCTATTAGCAACATGTTGAGTGTTACTATAAATAACTTTATTGTTAATATATAAAAAAAATTTTTTTCTTTAAATCTTCTTTTCTTTAATTTCTTTTACTCAGCAATATAGGAGTTATCTGTTATTGTGTGTACGCAATTTAACACCTATATGAGATTAGAACATTTGTTTAAGTACTTGAAGAAGACTTGGCTACAATGTTCAGAAAATGATGATGGTGCAAAGCGTTATATTGTCCCGCTTCAAAGAATGATCATTTAAAATGCTAAGTATCTATATTTCTTTGAGTATGATACTAAAATTGGATTAAAAAGTAGCTGCTTAAATTAAAGCAAAATTAATGACCCCCCCCCCCCCAAAAAAAATCTGTAGTGTCTGTAACCATGTCAAATTCATCTTGCAATATCTTAACAATTTTGCATTTTAGAATAATACGCTTTTTTCAGGTTTACGTATTTTCATGTTAACTTTTGATAAAAAGTTTCATCTGAATGACAATTGGGATTATTTAAAACATTTTATTCAAAAAAGGTATGAAAAAAAGTTTTTAGGTGAGAAACTTTTTAGAACCAATACCATGTTTTGCCCGGTTCCAAAAACACACACACCAGCTTTTGTTACATTTAGCTGTCCTGTTAAATCATGTTATTAGTACTAAACTCCAAAGCACAGTTTGACATAGTCGTATTTCATGTGCAACATTAAAAAACTGCAGCATCAACGATTAACAATTATCTACTCATCATTCCTTTCTGTATGAGATTTATTGTCTGATTCAGGCCGAATGTATTTCTGCATGTGTGTGTGTGTGTGTGTGTGTGTGTGTGTGTGTGTGTGTGTGTGTGTGTGTGTGTGTGTGAGTGTTTCAGTGTCAATAGGTTCCGGTATCAATAATTGATTCAAGGCACATTTTCTCCATCTGAGCCAGCAGCTAGACCGCATGCTGATATACCACTGAGAGAGAGAGAGAGAGAGAGAGAGAGAGAGTAGACAAAAGACTAGAAATGAGTATGTGAAGGTTAGACTATATAAATGTGAGCATGAAGGTTAGGATATTTAAAAAAAAAAAAAAAAACATAATTTTACTGGTGCTGTAGGAGTCTCCGCATTAAGACACAAGAATACATAATGTCATAGATTACACAATAGATGTCTTAAATCCGGTGATATCTTGGATAAAGAAAAAAAGATCTAATATTTTGCAGTGCTAGATTACTGTAGTATTATCTTTACTGTATATTTATATATACTGTAAATATACCGTAAGACCATCCATCTAGGAACTTCCGTAGTCCAAAAAGGGACCATAGAGGCCAATGGTGACTATTGTATTTATGCCCATTTATATGACTGCGGTAGGACCTCCAGTCAACATTCACACACACACTACATTTTGGAATGGCAACTAGCCTAACATGCATGTCTTTGGACTGTGGGAGGAAACTTGAGTACCAGGAGGAAACCTGGTAGAGAACATGCAACCTCCACGCACACAGAGGTGCAGGGTGACAGTGCTACCACATATAAGACGATTCAGACTATTCGTAATTGTTGTTATTTTATTAGCAAATTTCAAATAGGTTTTAGAAAGAAATAGATTCAACTGACATAATTATCTGTTTTAAAAACAATTTTAGGCTTGAAATAAGTATGGTTCTTCAATCCAATATAGAAAACAATCAGTTGCCTTGACTGTATTCAAGATATTATTTATTAATTAAGAATTAGATTCTGTCTAATTATATATCTACATTTCTGACAAGTTTATGACAGTATTAAATCAACTATTAAGCAATAATAAAAAGTATAATAAATTATCTCTCTTACCTGCCTGTTTCTAATTACAGTGCTCTGCAAATGTCTTGAGCCACCCGTCATTTCTTAATTATTTCCTCCCAAATAGCCAGACTTTCTTGTATTTTTAATGTAGTCTAGAGAAATAATTATCCAGGTGTCCCACAGTACTGTTTGGGTTCCCTGTTTTGGTTAAAGCATGATCAGTGAGAAACAGGTATAGATGATGATTGATGATTAGTATCCTGGTGATGCTGAATGCTGAGTGGCTGGAACAGACGAGAGGGGAAATGAGGTCGCTGCTGAGGTTGTTACATAAACAATTTAAATTGTATCTTTAGGCACTTTTCAGCCTGTTGCGGTAAACATTCAGTTAATCTCTGTAATTTAGCTGCAACGTGCCTACTTAGCTCACATACCACAAGCTAGCTAGCTCGGCTTAGCTAAAACACTAAGGTAGCTAATGTTAATTCATATGCTAATGATACTTTGCTACCCTTCCTTAGCATTAGATATCTTAGCTAAAATACTAAGGTAGCTAATGCTAATTCATATGCTAACCTTACTTTGATACTCTTCCTTAGCATTAGTTACTTTAGCTAAAATTCTAAGGTAGCTAATTTTAATTCATATGCTAATGATACTTTGCTACCCTTCCTTAGCATTAGCTACCTTAGTTAAAATACTAAGGTAGCTAATGCTAATTCATATGCTAATGTTACTTTGCTACGCTTCCCTAGTATTAGTTACTTTAGCTAAAATTCAAAGTAGCTAATGTTAAGTCATATGCTAACGTTACTTTGCTACACTTCCTTAGTGTAAATTAAACTACAACAATTCCAGTTGGCTGGTTAGCTGAAGTGATGTATAGCAGTCAGCTGTGCCTGCAGTACAGCTGCCACTCAAATCAGCCACACCCATAATTATGCATTTAATTTAATATAAAGAAATAAGGGGGGGGGGGGGGTTCACAGAACTGTATATTAGCTATAGATCATTATGCAGTGTGTTATTTTTGTGTGTATGTGTGTTTCCTTGTATTGGCAGAAAGGGAGAGCAAGAGACCTGTGTAAAAGTGCACCAGTGCGCTGAGGAGAGTGTGTGTGCATGCATGCGTGTGTGTGTGTGTGTGTGTGTGTGTTCATGCTTCAATTAGGCTGCTGAAAAGAGAAAATAGGAAGTCATTAGACTCACGGAGCCTGCTTCCAGCCCTTTCATTCCCTCAACATCCCCAAAAGTGTTGCAAACATTTTGTAAAAGAGGAGGATTTTGTGTTCTGGAGAAACAGAAATTATGCCACGAGTCCAGCAGGACAGCTTTGGATAAATGATTGTAAGATCTGTCATTTGCTTCAACCAAGTCAAATTGCTGCAGGCACATCAGTATTAAATGACTATAGTGGCTATTGGTTTATGGACTGTGCTAATTTCAATCTAAAGTACTAAGATTTGACTGATGTACAGTAGTGTAATATAAAGAGCTTGTCAGTTGAGTGGGACATAAACAGGAGACTTCAGGTTTACGACTAACCGTACTTCCTTATTAAAAAAAAAAAAAAGACTCACATCCCATCCACTTTTACTCACACCCATCCATGCAAATCCATTAAACATAAAAAACAGTTCAGCAAATACTTTGTAAACACACATGATGCTAATGCTGTCTAATTGCGGTGAGTATTGGATATAGGTTTTTAATTATCAGACAACAATGATATACACATTATCATCTCTGTAAGCCTTAATCAAAAAATCTAAACCAGAGATGGAAGCTCACATTTGTTTATATATTTGTATGATGACCCAACTGAACATCTTTAGGATAAAGTGGACTCCTGCCTGTCTTTATAGACCAGTACAACAGTATAACGTCAGTAATAATGACAGTTATATATAATGTACAGCATAACATCTATGCCCTGTGTGAACCATGGCTTCCAGTCAGTAAAATAATGTAAAAAAATAAAATAAAATAAATTGTTACAGAATAATAATCAAGTTATATACAGCAGTTTGCAATTGATTTCTTTTTCTCATTTATTGTTCCATTATATTGTGAAAGATGGATAAAACATGTTTCAGTTAGCACTTACATTATAGTAACTATAAACTTCCCAATCGTGAAAACTTTCCCTTGAGCAAAACGTGTATAGTTTTATCCCTGAATACAAGAAAGTGTAAAGACTCATTATTATTATAAGGAGCTATTATAAACATAAGTGCATTAAAATAGTATAAAACATAGATAGATAGATAGATAGATAGATAGATAGATAGATAGACAAATGACGAGGTCAAGTTCACCAGGACATGTTATGAAATTTCTAATAAATGAAGACATAAAACTGATTTACTTTCAAGCACAGTGCGCAGAAGAGACTCTCACGTTTCGGGTCACACAGCTGCTTACCATCAATAAAATACCGAACCCTGATATTTCAAATCTCTTTCAGGTAACCAGCAGGGATGACGTTCAGGGGCTGAACTGGTGTGCTTTACAGTATATGAAATATGATGTCTTTTCAGAACAGAAAAGAAAATAAGCTCAAACTGATTAAACATCGCAAACTGATTAAACAAACAAACTGATTAAACACTTTGCAGTGGGCCAGAGATCATGAGATGATAGCGTGATGATCTAATGTTGGTTATCAAGACAAACTTGCAGTTTCAGACACTTAATTTTAACAAGCTGTTTAACAGCTCACTGGAAGAAAATGCTTACTGTTACACTTCCCCAAATGCAGAAACGCAGTAAAATGTCTGGATGGTGGACACGTTTTAAAGCAGCCGTTCGTCCGCGAAAGACGTTCCTGGCTGAGGAGGCTCGGAGTTCACTGGAGTCGTGTGATGGAACGCCTGATCCTTGAAAATCGACAGATAACTTGTCAGAAACTTGCTGAAGAAATGCATGTCTTTGGAAAATGAACACACAATCATTCACCAACACCGATTGCACGTTACAGGACCTTGGTCTCCAAGCCGTTTCCACATGTTTGGGAAATTAAAAGAGTTCCTGGGGGGGTAGCATTCCATATGCGAGGCAGGGAGTCTGGTCATAGCGCTGGTGTCCTGAGAAAACTTTAAAGGTATCCAAGCACTAGTGAGATGCTGGGATAAGAGTGTATAGGGGGATTATATAGAGAAATAAAGGGAGTTTTTATTCTCATAACTGTCTTTTGTTAGTCTGCACAAAAAAAAAAATATATATATATATAAAATTATATCCAGCAAAAGGGAGTCAAAAACGACATACTTTAATTAAATTTCACACGGCACCCCTCCTCCTTTCCCCTCACTGGCCGCATTGTAATTGCATTTGCAGCATCATTCGAGCCGACAGAGTGAAGGATGATTGTGTTGCTCTGGTAATACCCGCACCGGACCCATCCGCTGCCTGGGAAATGTGGAAGCACTACACTTAAACCTACACTCCGTCACCACACGCAGTAAATATCCACAGGCAGTAAGTTTCCTCTGAGATTACAGCTGCCACGAGGACCTGAGCACAGGCCGGTTTCAGGGTTTCGCACCCTGTTCTGACCTTCAGGATTGTTTGCACGTGGTACTAGTTATTGGTTCTTGTCGAGTCTCATTAGCTTGTGCCTACACACCTGTTTGTCTTCCGTGTTTGCAAAGTTTCGCAAATGTTAACCGTGCTTAGAAGCCGTCGCTCCTTGTAGCATATTTAGCGGTTGTTTAAACCGCGTTTCCTCATCCACGTTCCTGTTCCGCTTGGTGCTGGTCCATCACTGCATTACTCATTACAATATAGACACAAAGCATACATACGGAATTACATTTGAAATTACAAATTTTATTTGTGCGAAGCACAAATGGATTCATGATACCGTGATAAATAGAAATCAGATAGTATTGTTTTCTGCTGTGAGAAATGATGGAGAAAACAAAAAGGAGAACCAGAGAGAGCGAGAGATGGTGCTGAGATATTAGCAGTGATTACATTTGCAGTGTCCATCCCTGCTGCTCAGCCTGTTCTTCCTGCCGTGCCAACATCGTCCATCTGAAACGCCACCCAGCCAACAGTGACTGGGAGAAAAACCCCAGCTGTCTCCTCCTCTACCCTTTTCACATTATTTGCTTTCTCTTCCTGTGTCTTTCCTCCTCTTTAATTTTCTATGGTAACCGTAACCCTCCTCTTCCTTATCGCTTCTTCTTCACCTCTTTCTCATCTTTTTTTGCCCCTTCTCCTTTTCCTTCATCTCGTCTTCTCTCATCCTTCCTCATTCACATCATCCTCTCCACTTTGCTCTTCATGCCTCCTTTATGTGTCCTCTTGCACGTTTTTGTCATCTCCTCTCCTTGTCTCATTTTTCCTTCATTTTGTCTCCTGTCATCTTTCCTCCTTCCTCATTCTCTATTTTCTCCGTATTTCTCCTATCTTCTCAAGTCCTTTAATTTTTCGTCTCTCATCCTTTCTCTTTCTACCTTCGTTCATTTATTCTACTTGTGTTCCTTTTTATCTTTTCTTATTATTTCTCATGTCCTTCCTTCCTTTTTTACTCTCCTCTCCTGCACTCATTTCTCATCTCGTCTCCTAACTTCTTTTCCTTTTTCCCTCCTCCCTCTCATCCTTCCTCATTCCCTGTCCTCCTTTTCACTTTATCTCCTTCCTTCCTCATGTCCTCTACTCCTCTTCTTTCTTATCTATTCTCTCCTTTCCTTTTTTCTTAGTCTTCTTTTATCCATCCTTCTTTCTACTTTCCTCACCATTTCCTCCCCCCTCATGCCAAATTCTCTCTTTATTTTTCATGTCTTTTTTCATGTCTTTTTTCTCTTCCTCTTCCTTTTTACTTTTTTCAACCTTTCTTTGCTCCCCTCCCTTCCCCTCGTTGTTTCCTTTTTTTCTTCTTCTTATCCTTCCTATCCTTTATCCTTCATCTGTCCTCCTTCTTCTTCCTGACGCTCTCCTACATATTTTCCCCCTATCCGCATTTCTCTTCCCCTCTTTTTATTCTCTCCCACCTTTCCCCTCTCCTCCTGTTTTCTCATTATAGGTTCTAAAAGGGGAACATTATATGCAAAGTGGGTTAAGCTGTGTTTGAGTGCGTTTGACAAGTACCCTCGACTGCTCTCTATTCTTCTTCTCATGGCCAATCTGGGGATGAAAAAGGGAGTGCGTTTCGAACGTGTTTTATGTGTTTCTGAAAAATGTAGCTGATCTGGTTTTTAATCACACAGCTACTGTACCCTGGAGGTAGTAAGTTACCCAGGATTTTTCCTTCATGCTTAAAGATAATGTACTTATTATATCTGTAAAATGATTTGTCTTACTGTGTATACTGAACTCTGTCTCCTACTCATCAGTCGTTAAGATTGTTCTAAATCTTGAAATAAAATAACATATTCAGAGCTGAATAATTTGGCTGGATTATTAACAATTTGGTTCGATTCCCGTCTCTGTGTGCATGGAGTTTGCATGTTCTCCCTGTGCTTGGTGGGTTTCCTCCTGGTATTCCGGTTTCCTCCACCAGTCCAAAGACATGCAGATTAGGCTAGTTCCCAAAATTGCCCATAGTGTGTGTGTGTGTGTGTGTGTGTGTGTGTGTGTGTGTGTGTGTATGTTTGTGTGTGTGCCCTGTGATGGATTGGCACCCTAAGTCTCCTTGGATAGGCCCCAAGGCCCCCCCGTGACCCTGAATATGGGATAAAGCGGTATAGATGATGATGAGCGAGTGAGAGAGTGAGTAAGGAACTAACATCCACTTGCTCATTCTCTCATTAAGTTACCTAACCATCATGTGACAGAAACCGAATGCAGATAAATTCAAGCAGATACAGGTCCAAAGCTTCACTTCATGCAATGCTCAAAAAATTTTAATGTGTGAGAAATCTCAGTGACTTGGACCATGGCAGAGATGTTGGTGCCAGTAGGGCTGGTTTGAGTATTTCATAAGCTCCTGCTCTACTGGGATTTAGTTGCATGCAACAGTCTCTTGAGTTTACCCTGAATGATGGAATATAGAGATGTGGTATGGTACTGCACCCTGTAGGGTTCTCATCAAATGTTGAAGAGAGATGTCAGAGAAGACTATTTTAATCTATAAGGATGGCGATGGTCACATAAATAACCACTCTTAACAACTACATTGAACAGAATCTTCAACAGACTTGAATCTTCTTGTTCTTGTTAGAACAAATGCATTGGTACAGATGTATGATTTCGAGGATTCTGGGTCTAGAGTTTGCATGTTCTCTCCATGCTTGGTGGGTTTCTTCCCACCAAAAAATTTCCAGTCCAAAGACATTCAGATTAGGCTAATTGGTGTTCCCAGAGTGTGTGTGTGTGTGTGTGTGTGTGTGTGTGTGTGTGAGTGAGTGCATGCATGCTTGGGAACTGGCACCCCATCCAGGGTGTACCCCACAAGTTTCTTAGGATAGACTCCTGGATTCCTGCAACACTGTACAGGATAAGAGGAATAGATAAATGAGTGAGACCCTGAGTGAGTGTGATTTGACTTGAAGCTGGAAGTACTGTCGAGCTGTACAGTATAAGGCGCAGGTGTGTAATAATCAGTAATAATTTCTGAAAGATAAACATTCTGGTTCCTTGGTGGGCTAGAGGCCAGCGTGCAGTGCTTTCACCAAGTCAGCATAGTCCTAGTGCTGATTTCAAGCATGGACAAATAAGTTATGATTTGAGTTATGCATATTTTCAGATTCCTGGGTAAATAAGCTACATTTTGATACAAAGTTTATTACCATATCATGTCTGGTTGCTGGACGTCAGGGTTACAATACTGCATACAGGGTCCCGGGGGGCCTGGAGCCTATCCCAGGAAAGCCAAATAGACTAATCTGCATGTCTCTGGATTGTGGGAGGAAACCCGGAGGAAACCCAGCAAGCAAGACGAAAGTGCTCACCACTAAGCCACAGCGCCGCCAGGATTTCCCTGCTTCTCTTAAAAATAACTTCTGTAGTTTATAGTGAAGAAAATGTATGTTTTTCTATTACAACTGGAATAACCAGCTTGGTGTTCACAAAAGTGCTTAAAAGCAATATTTAGAATGAAAACGTTTTGAATCAGGAACATCAACCGATAATTGTCAAAATATAAGATATGATACATTTCACATTTAGGCATTTGGCAGACGCCCTTATATAGAGCGACTTAAATTTGTTTTAGCAGTTGAGGGTTAAGGGCTTTGCTCAACAGGGACAAGTTGGTGGTCGTGGGATTTAAACCTGGGACCTTCCGATTTGTTATTATGGGTCACAAATATGCAGATGCAGTGATTTACTGTAGTAACCCAGTCACACCTTGAAAAAAAAAGCTGTAAAAAAA
>JAAGKR010005626.1:0-22503 GCA_011419295.1 Clarias macrocephalus
TGTGTGTGTGTGTGTGTGTGTGTGTGTGTGTGTGTGCGCGCTGTGTTAGCAGACCAATGCAGTGAGAACCGGGTGTTAATGCCACATGGCATACCAGACTAACCCACAGAGACAGAGAGCGCCAAGAACACTCTGTCCACACACACACACACACACACACACACACACACACACACACACACACACACACACTATGCAATGTTCATAATTCGCCATCACACCTTTCAGGCCTTCACTCCCACCAAAGTACTCAGTGTGTGTGTGTGTGTGTGTAGTTGGAGTTTCTATCTTTCTCTCAGAGATCTGTTGCTCTTTGCTACACACTCACCCACTGAAAGCCATCTGCGCTTTTGTCTAGAGATCACCCCCCTACACACACACACACACACACACACACGCTGATGTCTCTAGAATCGAGACCTCTAACTGCACAATGCTTAGAGAAAATGAAAGGTCCTCCTAAAGCAAAGCCTGTCCTCTCTCTCTCTCTCTCTCTCTCACTTCCACCCCCACTCTTCCGGATATGATCGCTGCATGTCTCAGGATTGATCACACACTCTAGCTGCTATTCTAGGATTTGAGATGAATTATACATGAATGGATATTATTACATTTACTCTAACATACATTATTAGTTGGTGAATTATTGATATTTAGATGTAAAGCTAGTCTTATAGGAACCGACAGGAAGATGATACGATATTGTTAAAAAAAAAAAAAAAAAAACTAGACATGCAGTTTTGTTAAACGTTATTGGCCTAGTTTAACCAACTATAGAAACCTATGCTGTCAAAAACAGTTTTCTATGTAGATGTGGGTTACAAAATGATACATTTAACCCTATGTTGATTATGAATAAAAGGTCATAGTCTAATCATAAGTAGATGTTTGTAAACTTCTAAAGCTATAACCTTTGTCTTTGAAAGACATTTATGATATTTTTATGTTATCTTTAAATTGATATAGTATTAGGTTATAAAGATTTTAGTTGTAAGTTACAGTAAATAGTATATCATTTCAATTTATAAATTTATTAAACATAGAACATAAAACAATTGACACAAACAAAAAAATCAACAAAGATTTTGGTCTTGTGTAGCAATAAAATACATCATGGACTTAATTTTATTTGATTAGTTTACCCTACACATACATTGTTTTTTTTTTTTTTTTATACATCATTTTATGTATTTTACTTGAATTAAAATTTTGCTTTTAACTTAAATATATTGATATATAAAGATATTTCAGTGTACTTTAAATATAAATGATAAGTTAAAAAATTATCAATTTATCTACAAAACCTGTGTAATAATGTGTTAGTTCTAAATGTAAGTGTATAATTTTATATAAGTGTATATAAAGTACAGTTTATAGTTCAAAGGTTGCAAGACGTTTTAAGTAGAAATCAATATCGTGTATAAGTGTATATGTGTAAACTTGACATTATAACTAGAGAATGATAAACACAAGCTTTTAGAATATAACAATTTATATAACACTAGTGTTGTGTTATATTACTATTGTGTATTTTTATAAATGTAAAAGTTCTATGGTTGAGCGGCACGGTGGTGGAGTGGTTAGCACTGTCGCCTTGCACCTCCAGCGTCCCGGTTCGATTCCCGTCTCTGTGTGCATGGAGTTTGCATGTTCTCCCCGTGCTTGGTGGGTTTCCTCCGGGTACTCCGGTTTCCTCCCAAAGACATGTAGGTTAGGTTAATTGGCGTTCCCAAATTGACCGTAGTGTCTGAATGAGTGTGTGAGGGTGTGTATGTGTGTGTGCCCTGCGATGGATTGGCACCCTGTCCATGGTGTACCCCGCCTTGTGCCCTAAGTCTCCTGGGACAACGTCCAGGCCTCCTGTGACCCTGAATACAGGATAAAGCGGTATAGATGATGAGTGAGTGAGTGAGTTCTATGATTTACGTTTTTTAGGTTAAATATAATTTATAACATAATCATGTTAAGTAATTTCCTTGATCTTAATTCTGACAAAACATGCAAACTTCCACTCATGGCCACATGCAGCTAGAAATAAACTTTGTGAATAAGTAGTAAGTCCAGATGCCCCTTCAATTACTCAGATACATCGTGTATGATGCAGAAAAACTAGTTCATGATGTGGCTTTAATTACATGTAGGTTGGTCTATTGTAACACCTTGCTGGCTTGACTTTCCAGGAAGAATATATAAAGAATTTCCAGTTAGTCCAGCCAGAAAATTACATTCATATTTTATGCACATTACTCTATACCCATCGTTATACCCATAGTGCTAATAATAAAACTAAATTGAATACTAGTTTAAGTATAAAATGATATGCTAATAAACTATAAAAGTAGCTGTAAAGTGAATTAAAAAATTTTTTATCATAAAATATAAGTTATATGGCTAGGCAATATGTTTAATATTGTTTAGTAAAAACCTTAGGATAAAAAGTATACTTTTTTAAAGAAACATTCACTTTGAAAGCATAGCATCTGAATGAATGCTGGATTTTTTTATTAGGAATTTAACATTGTATTTTGAGTCTATGAAAAACATCCATTATATTTCAGTGTAATTTATATTATACTTTCTTTTTTAAGTATATGCAAACTTCCCAAATTTTTCTCAAATTTGTTGACAAACTTAAATATCATAATCCATATGGTGTATCATAGAATTGTCAAGTTTCATCACATTCTGTTGTATCCTTTCATCCACTCCTAGTAATTTGAGTCAAATGAATATAAATTAGCATTTTGTAGCTACATACACTTGAGATTGATTCACTTAACATATAATCCTATGGAATGGAATTTATAACAATTAGTATCTAATCATACAAATTAAATTTCAATGCAGCATTTTTTTTTTCATTCATATCCGCCATCTGTCCAACGAAGTCTGCATCCGTGACCTTGTCTTTAAAGAAGTCTTAAACAATGCGTCCTCGAATCTGCTCGGTGACGCAATGTGAATAGGGGACACGCTGCAGATGTTCGCGGTAGGAGGGAACCTCGAATTAAGGGTGGGACCCTGGTTTAAAGAGTGGGCCTCGTTTAAACGTCCCCTTCTGCACTTCACACTACACCTTTGTCCCTCCCTTCACTCCTATTAGTGTTGTATTGTAGCAGCTACAAAACCCTGACCCCAAGGAAAGCAGAGGTGAAAAAAAAAAGTGTGTGGGGGAGGTGGGGGGGGGGGGGTAAAAAGGGGGAAGGGGATGTTCGAGGGACATCGATTAGAGATTAGGGAGCAGTGGGGGACTGGTGTTATTTCTTCTTGTATAGGAATCTACACAAAATAGGTTTAATAATATGAAACAAGTACAACACAATGCTGTGGCCCACTGTAGTGGTGGACGTGCGTGTGAGTGTGTGTTTATGGGGCGAGGTCAGTTCTCTCTGCTTTTAGGGTGTGGTAGAGACATTAGCACTAAGTGGGGTGCTTAAAAACGTCACCGAGATGATCTGGGGGCAGGGCAAAGGTCGTCGATAATGATGTCACCCTTGTTAGCCGACACACATGTATCAGGCGGCGGTGATTAATAGTCTCTCAGTTGGGATATGCTTTCTCATTGCTTTTTTTTTTTGCTACGTAAACGGATTTATCGCACAACTGTAGCTCATAATATACTGTATATATTTTCCAAAACTACATGTAGCCTGTCATTTCTGAGTCATGGTGTATGCAAACACGTGTCTTTTCTGTCCATCTGCTAATTACAAGGAGTTGATTATACAATGAGGTTCCAGCTTCTCACACACACACACACACACACACACACACACACACACACACACACACACACACACACACTCCCTCTCTAACAGATTGTAAAATACAAAAAGCATCACGAGTCATAGGTTGAATTTGCTGAATCTTTTTTTTTAATTTTTATTATGGCTGTATAAGCAAATGCAAACACAGTTGACTGTGGAATTATTGGCACCCCGTATAAAGGTTATTTGAATTAATACTGCATGCGTAAACATTTGGCTCTGTAATAAAGTTTATATCAATATAGATTAGCCTTCCAGTAGGAGGAAATCCCAGCACTGAGCTTCTTCCTAGACACTTTGTATACTTCTTCCCTAACCACATTAGCCACAGTAACATCCTGGAAGAGGCAACCAGGTTTTGGTCGGGTGAACAGAATTAATATTCTAAGCTATGAAGCACTTGTATAGTCATGTTGTTTATGGCCAAAAAAAAAAGTTTTCAGTTGTAATGGAAGTTCATGTAATATTTCCACTTCTCTGGAAGATCCTGTTTTATTTTAACCTGTTTCTTACGATTTGCCATTCGCCATGACATGCAACAAATATATAATAATAATAATAATAATAATAATAATAATAATAATAATAAATTTGATGATGTGGCTTGTAATGTGAAAGTAGAGTACAGTATGCTAGTCTGTTAGCAAAGTGCTGCTAAGTGTCGCTATATAGACCATATAGCTGAGCACCCACACAACTATCCAAACGCTACGTTCATGGGACGATGACTCATGAGATAACAATCACCATGTCGTCCTGACACTCCTTAAGAAACTAGAACGGTTCAGTTACGTTCAGGGAAACCTGCTGCAGAACAATAGCTTATAATGACTAGCCGTACCTAACCAGGTGTTAATGATAAGGGCGTGGCAAAGGGAGGTGCTTGAGGGAAGAAGGAATCAGGAGGACTGTGACTGAAGGTCAGGCTAGGAATTTTAAACAAACAAACAAACAAACAAACAAAGTACTGTAATATAAATTAGAGAGGAGCAGTAACACAGTGATATAATGAACATTCTGAGTACATGATAAACCCACTGAGACGTGCACGGTGCACTTCTGTTCAAGGTTGTCTGTATGCATTTGTATGTGTTTTTGCTCCTGTGTGTGTCTGTGTGTATGTGTGTGTGTGTGTGCTCTGTGCTTCCACCCACAACCACTAACCTCAACCACATCCCTCTTGACAGTGCAAAAACACACTGACTAGGACTTCTTGTTGCTGCTTGGCCCGAGGGTGTGGAGCTCACACGCGGAGAAACACGACAGGAAAGACAGACGCACGATGACGCTCTGTAAAAACCATAACTTTAATTAGTTATGAGTGTTTATTTTTATACTCGATTAGGATCAGGTGTGCCCGAGCGGTGTGTGTTCCCTGAATGTGTGTACTGATCCCGTCCGGCTTTCTCGACTGGTCGTTATCAACTGTATATATTTAATAAATAATAATTTAGCCTGTGAAATACTTAAGTGTGTGTGTGTGTGAGAGAGAGGGAGAGAGAGACACACACACAGAGAAAAAGCGGCTGTGTCAGTTCTCACCGTTCTCTAACCAACATGACTGCTGAACTGCTGACTCACCAGAGAGAGGGAGAGAGACCGAAGACAAGTCACAAATACAATTACAAGAATGGACAGAGGGAAAGACAAATGAATACAGCGAGAGAGGGAAAGACAGATAGAGAGAAAGAAATCAAAGATGGAAAAAAACAGAGATAATGATACAGATAGACAGACAGACAGAGAGAGAGAGAGAGAGAGAGAGAGAGAGATAGGGACATAAAGAGTAAAGAGTGGGTGAGACAGAGAGAGACACAGATAGAATGATGGACAGAGAGAGATGGAAAGAAATAGAGAGACACAGATAAAAGGATGGCAAGAGAGAAACCAAGAGAAAAAATATACAGAGGAATAGACAGGAAAACCAAGAAATAGAGAGAGAGAGAGAGAGAGAGAGAGAGAGACACTGAAGGGTAGAAAAAAGACACAGAGAGACAAACAAGCAAACAGAGAAACCCAGAGAGAGACATAGAAGGAAGAAGAGAGAAAGAGATAGAGAGAGAGATAAAGACACAGACAGGCAGGTGGTCAGAGTGAGAGAGGGGGGGAAGAGAGAGAGAGATAGGCAAACAACATACATAAAGAAAGAAAGAGAGGGGGGCAAACAGAGACACAAAGAATAGAACAGACGGAAAGAGAGAAAAAAATAGAGACACACCGATATACGGATGGAAAGAGAGGGAAACTGTGAGAAGAACAGAGAGAGAGAGAGAGAGAGAGAGAGAGAGAGAGAGAGAGAGAGAGAGAGAGAAATAAGCTAAACAATAAAAACGAAAACAGACGGAAGGAGAGAGGAATGAGAGAGATATGAGATGGAGAAAAGAACAGAAAGAGAGAGATACAGACACAGACAGACGTACGCTCAGAGACAGAGATGGAGAGAGAAATGTATAGAGATAGACAGACAAATAATGAACGAGAGAGAGAGAGAGAGAGAGAGAGAGAGAGAGAGATTACATATGAGCTGTAATAATCCTGTCAACATGTCACCATCATTAACCACAGAATGAAGTGAAGACTCGTGTGTGTGTGTGTGTGTGTGTGTGTGTGTGTGTGTGTGTGTGCGCGCGCGATAGCAACACACAGAGGAAGTATGAAGACAACTGGGTCACCACAGATACCCAACCTTTCCATATTTGGCCATTAGGATTGACAAACATGTTTCCTTCTCTCTCTCTCTCAAGCTCACACACACACACACACAGTGTTTATTACCAAGAAATGTCTGTGAGTGTTGAGTCACTTGGGATGACATGCAGTTGGCTCGTATCTACCTAGAGGCCATATTAGTGTCTCCGTGTCAAGCTTTAGCTGAGGTTAGTTCATCTCGTGTGTGATTAGCAAACAAGCTAGGCAATTAGTGTCACGCTAAACGCATTACAATAGAACACATTGTCTCTATCTGTGCACAACATCCGGTAACATGGTTTAAAGGTTTCATTGGCAATCCTTACTTGCTGATTTCTTGTTTGAAATTGTTAGCGAGAGAACCTTGTATCAGCGGCAGTTGGGTGATTACAGTAGCTAGCAGGTTATTAGCCATATATTTCTTTAGCTAAATCATATCTATGACATTCTCTTTTCTAGATAAATAAATAAATAAATAAAAAATTTTTGGAAGTTACTGTGACAACCATTACTTGCTTTTCAGGCCGTTAGCTAGCTTTCAACCCAGCTAGCTAGTTTTCTGTTATTTTATAAGCTTAAGTTTTAATTTATTTAAAAGTTCCAAGTTATGCCACAACTCAGTGATCAGTGAGAATGTCCTAAATCTGTTAGCTCTAAGTTATGGCTTTTTTCATAATTAATTTTTTCCTCAGTGATGAAGATTTAGCTGACCAACCATTGTGGCTAGCTATACAGTCATGTGTAAAAGTGAGCCCTCTTTTAACTCTGTGTGTGTGTGTGTGTGTGTGTGTGTGTGTGTGTGTGTGTGTGTGTGTAACCTGGGCACCCTGCAGTCACTGAGTCAAACATGAACTCTTCTGTATACCAGAGTATTCCAGAAGCAAATGAGAGGCCATCTGTCTGACAGCTAAGACTTGGTCTAAATTCAGTCATGTAACCGGGCAATGATGCAAAGCACACTTATAACTCTACATCAGAATAAAATAAAAAATAAAAGAATCAAGGTTATGGAACGGTCTAGTCAAAGTCCAGACCTCAACCCAACTGGAATGATGTGGCGGGACCTTAAGAGAGCTGTACATTAGCAAATGCTCCAAAACCTCAATGAACTGAAGCAATGTTTTAAAGAAGAACGGACCAAAATTCCTCCACACTGATGAGGGAGATTGATAAAGTCATGCAGGAAGCGATCCCTTCAAGTTCTTAAAGCTAAATATGGGCCTACAAGCTGCTGAATCGGTGGGTACTTAGTATTGCCCACAGGAATTTTCTTTCTTTTTGACTTTTTTTTTTCATAACTTATGGCACATTAAAACAAATTATATGTTGTTGTTCGTCTCAGGTTGTATTTGCCTAATATTGAGACCAACACACACAAAAATATAATTAAAAGAAGGGGCACTAATTTTTACATATTACTGTACATTATCCTGTTAGCAAAATTCACCAAAAAAGGCCAAAAAAAAAACAAAAAACAAACAAAACAGGAAGTCTGACCTTGTCAGGTAGGGCTTCGATACAGAGTAGCTACTATCTGTGCTTGAAACTTTGTGAACACGTTTGTGAACCATTTAGTTCACCATTTATTTTTAGTCGACCATTTCAAATCTATTTTTCTGGGATATTTTACTGTTTATGATTTGCAGGTGCCAGTGAGCTGCTGTAAATATACGAGTCTCCCGGAACGTCCGGGAGCGGTGGGCTGGATGCCCGTCATTAAGCTATCAGTACATCCTGCTCGTATGTTTTCCCAAGTAATCAGATATACCGTATTTGCTGAGTCATCAAACTTGACCTTTTTTTTTTTTTCTGTCACTTTCTGATCCAAGTATCTCATACTGTACATCATGGAGTTTGGCCTAGCTTAGCTTTTTAGCTATAGAAATCACAATTTTAAAAAATACCTAGCTGAGTGCCAGTGTGCTAAGTTAGTTTTACTTGATGTCTTTTGAAGTAACGAATTAACTTTAAGGTTGTAACACTTGTTGTTAACGCTGACATACTCAAGCTTTAAACATTTATTCTTCCACAAGCCTACCATCTCTGTGCCTTGAAATTAACAAATATATATTAACTAGTATACTAACTAATACTTATAACTAACTAATGTATTATTTTTGCAGTCTAAACAATTGTTACATTTAATATATAAAAAAAATTCTTGTGTACTTACTTTTTATTTCTAATGCATTAAACAGCACCACAGCTTTCACAAGACTCCTTGCTTTTTAAGTTTGTTAGAAGACCTAAATGTTGCGATATTGACATATCATGATTTTTGGGCCATATCGCTCGTACCTCACTTTGATGAATTGTTTATCGTTAAAACGGCACAAACTACTTTGTCTCTCTCTAATCATATCTTTTTCCTGTCTTGATGCCAGAAGCCCCCGGGTGTTTCCCGCCCCATCAAAGAGCTGTTTACTCAGGAACAGACGACCCCCGTGAATGTGTGTGTGTGTGTGTGTGTGTGTGTGTGTGTGTGTGTAATAACAGGTTAGTTCTTCACTACTGCTAACATCCCTGTACTGAGGTGACAGACTGTCTGTAACACCCTCCTCCCATCCCCCACTCAATCACTCACACACACACACACACACACACACACAGTCCAGATGTCCCAGAGCTGGGAACGTTGGACAACAAACAATAGGCTCTGAAGCGAGGCTCGGCCCCTGGGAGGAGAGCGTCTCGTGCACGTCCGTCAGGTTCCTCTTCGTGCCGAAGCGCGCACGCGTGTGTGTGCGTGAGACTCGCAGCAAGTGACATCCTTTGCTTGTCTACGGGATGCCTGCTAAACCTGTGCTTCTTTAGCAATATTTTTTATAGCTTATTGTAAAGAAAGAAGGTGATGCAGCGGCACTTTATTCTTTATCCAGTCCAGCTGTTTAGCGATTGAAGCTCTTTTGATTTTTAGAAATAACAGTGAAACCTGACTGAAATATTTAATGTATTTTCATTTGTAATATCTAATATTATACATTGTGTCTATTGTTCTAAACTCCATTAGACGAATATAGTCAGTAGTTCAGGTCTTTCTGTACTCTCAAAATGTCAAATGCGTCACATAGTACTGGGTGAGAACAGCCCTGATAAGATCCAGGAAGTCCTTCCAAAACAATAAAGGGCCACCCAGAAGACAATCAGATAACAGCGGGAAATAAGCGCCTTGACGAGGAACGTAATGTAATGTACCTCCCATCTCCTGACACGTTGCCTTTGCTAGAGAATAATCACCACCAAAAACTTTGGCAATGTTTACTGTATGTTGTCTCCAAATCATCTCTCGGCTGATTTTCAGTAGGCAAGCCTTTACACATTACGACTTGCAAAAAATACAGTCCAAGAAAACAGGGAATCCAGAAACACGCTTCCTCCTTTTCCCGACTCCGGGTGTCCCGAAAGGCAAGCGTTTAAAAGTAAACACACCCCACCCGGGGTCCATACTCTCTCCCCAGCTGAGCTGAGCATACGCAAAGCAGGTTAGTCAAACTCCAGAAAACACACACACAGAGCAGGAACAGGGCCTGCTCTACATACACACACACACACACACACACACACCACACACACACACACACACACACACACACACACACACACACACACACACACACACACACACATACATGCAACAGCAAACAGGAGCAAACAAAGCCGGCACTACCAGCAAGCTGGGAGGTCCAGGGGTTTACGATTCCTATTAGTGAAATCCCGCAGCAAATGGAGGCTGTTTATGAGCCGCAGTCGCCCGTATTTTATTCTGCATTCGAATAGAGACACTGCGTTTATGCGAAGATTGCATATAAATGGCTTCATTCTGGTTTGTTCACGACTTTTAGAGTCACCATGCGGTCTTCTGTCACAGTGCGGCGTCTCGCCAGCTTGGTTGATGTTTCTCAATATGGCGGGACGTGTAAAAATTTGGTTAGCGGTCAATCTTAAATGTGCTTAGGAAAAAGTCTTTTAGGAGTCTTTTTTCATTGATTTAGTGACACATCTGAGAGAAATGTTGATATTTCTGACATTTATAAGTCGTTTCTATGCTCGCTGTGCTTTTACATTGGCTGTAAACAACTAGCAGATCTAGCAAAAACACGTCATTCTATAGAGTTATATGCCAGCTTACGGTCTTGCAGTTGCCTAGCGACAGTCTGTGCAGCTGTAAGTGCAAATTCACATAGAAATTAAACGTTTACATTTTTTAATAATAAAGTGTTCAATAAATTTTCTCTCTGTAGTCCATATATCAGTTACCTTGCGACAGTCTGTGTAGCTATAAACACTGGGAATCACGAATTCACATATGGATTACACATGTAAATTTTCTCTTTATAGTCCATATATACAGTATATACTATAAATATATTATACATAGACTTTTAATAAAATGTCTGTAAAAGTAAAATATAGCGTCCTCCATGTGTATATTGTTACCATAGAAACAAGAACATTAACATGGACTAGTTCTTTGCAGCTGCACTACTGTTAGTTCGTAGACAATGAATTAACACGTTCTGACCAATCAGATTCAAGAATTCACCAGGACCGCGGTGTAAATAGCTCGAAATGCCACTTATTTCTACACTAATGTTGCTTAGCGTTAAGCAATTACAGGAAACGAGATCTTGTGTAGGAATTGCGCAAAACAGACCGTGACGTTCCGGTGTCGCATCACAA
Organism: Clarias macrocephalus; assembly: GCA_011419295.1. NCBI lineage: Eukaryota > Metazoa > Chordata > Actinopteri > Siluriformes > Clariidae > Clarias > Clarias macrocephalus. Next base: position 11,136 of record JAAGKR010005626.1, read on the forward strand.
CATGACACTGCAGAAAAAAAATAAATCTGAATCAAAAAAAGTCTAGTCGTTTCCAAGAACACGATTTCGTCTGATTTCGCTTAGTGTTCCCCTTGTGGCATTTTGACGAACACAACAGCTTTCTCGATGCCTCCACAGAGGCAGTTATGGGATATGATTGTGTAACATTTCCCAGTTGATCTCTGATTCTTGAACAATCTGAATGAATCATTGTGTTGCACACTTACGTTCTGCTCTCCTCAGTTTTCAGTAACAAACGTCTCACTTAACGAGACAAACTTCTGGTTTTATAGGGGAAAAAACAAAGATAATACATACAACATTGATGGAAATGGACCTCTTACAGTGTAAAGGGGTCAGGGGTCATCGTCACGACTCCTGATCCAAACTCAAGGAATGACTCAGAGGAGCCTGAGGGTCTGGCTAGTCATATAGCTGTTAGCGTGACGCCTGCACACTCCAGGACACGAGCGCAGCCCCTTTAATTAAAGGCCGTAAAGCCCGATTTAATGGCTAGATGGCGAGGCAGGGACGACACAACTCAGCGCTAATGTGTCATTACAGGCAGGACGCACCTGCAAAGCAAAGTGAAGAGGGTCAGCCACGTCCCGCTATCAGACATGACCTTTCTAAAGCCGGATCGCACAGCGTGCATCAAAAGACACTTTATTGGTGTTGGGGAAGAAAAAAAACTTCATTATCTCACACGTGCTTCAGGTTAGACGCCACAGCAGCGGTACACTTTGTTGATGCAGTTTCGTGTTTCGTCTGGACGCAAAATGACAAGACAGGAAAACTCGTAAAGCTAAAGCGGAGCAGTAAAAAAGTTCCCCCTTTAAACTTTTAATCTTAAACTTTTTCATCTACATGACAGAATTTAACCTTCCAGGTACGAAACAAAGCTGCTAGCTATCGCAGTGTACAGTTGACAAGCTAGTTAGCATGCTAGTCAGTTAAGTTAGCTAACTCAGAAGTACTTTAACTATGGACATGTATTTGCTGTAATGAGAGGAACAAAATAAGAAATCCACATTATTTGTATATTTTTAGCTAATATATATTTTCTGGCTAACTGCTCTTGCAGTGTTATTAGTAATAATAACTGGACTGTATGTGCAAATAGCAGTTTGTTCTAATTCAATTATCTGGGATAATTTAAGATTAAAATGTGATGTAATAATAATGAACTTTTCTGTAATTTATAATGCTGATAATGTACTCAGTGTCACACACATCTGACACACACACACACAATGACACCTGTGGATCCGTTCGTGCACTTGATCCCGGCCATACTCGGCTTAAGGACACACAATAACTCCCTTGATCCCCAGATCCAAAAAAGATAACCACTTTGTAGTCCAGATACACCCAGTTCACACACCCAACCCACACACACAGACGTGCCAGCTGAAGGCCACGGTTCTTGATTCGCAGAGTGCTAGCTCCTCTGCGTCCTGCTTTCATGCTTTCTGTGAAGCGCACATCAAAGCTCGGACACTTTGAAGTGCACTAGAGGAGCGTGGCACTGCCGTCCTGGCATGTCTGCACGGCTAAAGGCTAAAGCTGTACCGCTAAAGCAAAGAGAAACCACTGGGAGAAAGAGGAGAGAGAGAGAGAGAGAGAGAGAGAGAGAGCGAGAGAGACTTACCCTCAGACTGACTCCCAAAACCTGGTCCATTTACTAAATCGGATCACAATACTCACTCTAGAAAATGATGGAATAATCCCTCAGAAAAAAAAGCGCCATGAGATGGAACATTAGCGAGATTAAATGTCAGGGAAAATAAGTAAGAAAGAAGTCATAGCTCAGTGATGGTCCATGTACCAGCATTTCAAAAAAATTTGGGAGCATCTAGTGAAAGCGAATTGCCTTAAATCCCAAATTCCAAATGAACACAAACCCTTCCTTTAGTGTTCCCTTCAAATCCCATGGATGGCAGATAACTAGTGGACTAGGTAGTGCTTCCTAACTGACTGGAGATCAGTGATCCACAGACATTTGTCATTGCTCCCGTTTAGAAATCTGACTTCTTTTTCTTCTAAGAGGATTTTTTTCTTCTTCCTTGGATCTTTCAGGCGCTGACACAGTGAGGAAGCGTGCATTGTTATCATAAAACATCATATTCACAAGTCACAAGTTCTCACCTGTATCTACAATCATCATGTACACGTACACAAAAACAGTATGTTCTTATGTTTTAGAACGTTCTATCTATCTATCTAACAAACATCATAGTAGCATAACACATTGAATCCTTTCCGTAAGAATCAAAAGTGTATCTTATGGAAACCCTGAGCGTGTGAATACATGTCAGTCTCTGGATCCGTCATGACCATGACCAGGATAAAGTGCAGACCGAAGATGAATTAAGGAATGAATCATTAGGCTCAGGCCTGAATCAAGTTGGTATAAAGTATTCTTATAGAATCAAATCAGTGAGATCAGTAAAGATGTGAAAAGCTAAAAAAATCTGTTTCTTAGGTTTTAGGGGTAATGTCCCTCCCCAAATAAATAAATAAATAAACCGCTGCAACAGTGTTTGACTCATGGTACTTAGTTAGTTAGTATAGTTAGTAATCTAGTAATCCAGTGTAAGGTTTGATCCAATGACACAAACTTGAAAGCACTTTTGTTAGTCTCTGTGGTTAAGAGTGTCTGCTAAATGCCTAAATGTAAATGTAATTAAGTTGTTACTAAAGTAATTTTGTATTATCAACAGATGTACCAAAACCTATTCTGAATTTGATGGTTAAAACTTGTAATCTGTTCAAACCAAAACTCAGCTCCTGCCTGGGAGTCCCTGCTGGTCTTCTCACCTCAAAGCCGTGCAATTATAGATAAAGAATATAATATATACCTTGTGACCAATCAGATTTGACAATTTATCTTTCCTGTTGTATAATATCAATTTAATTCTTCAAACTGAGGTAGCATTTACTAGAGTTAAATGCAATATATTCAGTTTCTTCAGGTTCCTTTGTATGCCGATTCATGATTTGCCAAACTGACTCTACTATTGATTTTTAAATGATTTATTACATTTATAATACAGATGCATCGGTCGATCTCCCAGTAACTGGAATTGGCTGTTTTTCAGGTTGACCAGCCATGACCGTTCCGCCTGGGTTGTAACCAATTCTGTACCAAGTGCAGAAGCTTCTGAATGGTGCAACAGCAACATATTTTCATGCCGTTACATTATCAGAAGTTGTAAGTGTCCAATCTGCCTTTTTCTCCAAACTAAGGAGAAAACCCGGTCACGAAACCCACTCATTACACCATCTTACACCAGCCGCAAAACACCACGTGTGCTAATTAGCCTCGTTAGAACCTATGCGCACCCACATGCTCACAAATGCTCAACACACGTTTAAGACTTTGGCATTTGAGGCAGTAAAACGACAACGTTTCTTTATGATTATACAGATGGTGCATGCTAAACTATTCACACACTGGCATCCTGTGTGGTGGGAGAGAAAGATTTGATTTGTTTAGAAATAATAATTATGTCAGATGACAGAGATACTGTTTTAGTATTTTTTGTTTCAATTAAACAGCTGTTATAAGTAATGTGCTACATTTAATTATACTCATAATTGTGAAGTTGTGATTTATTAGTTTGAATAAATCTAAGGGATAAAATTTTTGAGTTATGACTCAGATTTTTTCTACAAAGGTTTTTAAAATTGAAAGAAAATCAGAATTTTTTTTAATTAATTTTTTTTCTATAATTTTTTATAATAAGTTTAGAATATTATTTTTTATAAGTTTAGAATATTATACTTATATATAAGTATAGAATAATATTAACTATTATTATTAGTATTATTATTATTAGAATATTATAAGTTATATATAACTTCCTCCAAGGCTTATTTATACATTGTGTATTTATTGTAAATTAAGCCCTTCCAGTTAGCATTTCAACTGCATTTCATTGGCTTTGAACATGTATTTTTCACAATGACAATAAAATCTAATCTAATTTAATCTAATCTAACACTGATGTAACAAATCGCTGTTTTGAGAAGGTAATCATCAACGTTATTGCATTACCAGTTGACGTTCACTACTATAGAAAAGAACCACGGACTACCTGGACTACAGGCCTGTAACTGTAGTAGTGCACTAAAGTTAAAGTAGCTATCTGCCTTCTTCACTTCCTCCTGTATGGGTTCACACATGGCCATGATTAGCTTATGTCGCTGTAATTGACATGGGAGAGCGAGCATGCCACCTCTCCCCCTCTGAGTGGACTTATGGGTTATGGTCATGGCTCATTGGGATCTGAGCTTGTGATTCGAGCGACTTTGTTGCGTTAGTCAGTAGACACTTAAAGTATTTATTCATTCAATCATCTTCTATTCTGCTTATCCTGTACAGGCTTGCGGCGAGGTCTGGAGCCTATCCCAGGAGACTCTGGGCAATAGACGGGGCACAGACCTAAGGTGGGAATCAAACTCTCAACCCAGGAGATGTAAGGCAACAGTGCTAACTATTAAGTCTCTCTTTCCACCAAAATGAACCAGGTGCTAGTTCATGTCTGGTGCTAGAGCCGGTTTATAGCCGGTTCAATTTCCAGCTAAACCTTCTAAGAACTGACTTTGTTTTTCCATGGGTTAGAGGGTCACATTTCGTCACTGTGTATGTCTATGTATGCCTCTACTTTCCCAGCAATGCTAGTGGCAAAATAATGCTAGCGGAAAAAATGCACAACAATGGTAAACTTCAACATGGCTTTGCGGGCACTTCTTCTGGATTTATCATTGCTAGAAAGCATTAGAACTGCCCTACAAAATAGCGGTGCTTTGTTGTTGCCCGACAAAGTGTTGGTGCTGGCATGAAACTGTGTTTTCTGTCTGTGGAACTGTGCTTTGGCTGTCGGGAAACAAAGAACTGGTTCGATATTGGGCACTGGCTCCGAACTAGCTCCAACATAGTTTGTAGAAATAGTTAAAGGTTAAAGCTGATGAAAAAGATGCTGATCCTGACACCTGGCACATAACTGCTCATAACTTCCAAGCAAGTTGTTAAAAATTTTTTTTTAAGAAAAAACAAAATTTCAAATTGCAAAATGCACTTTCCCATATAATAATGTAAATGCAGATAATATGTTCCAGCCACCTAAAAATTATTACTAATATTACCAGTTTCCAACACTATTGAAATTAATGTATAATACATTATATAGTGTGTAATACATAATATATTATTAAGTTTATGCAACAAAAAAAAAACTATAAAAATATTTAGAAAAGACATGTAAACTCAGTGTCCGGCATTGTGGTTAGCACTGTCGCCTTGCACCTCCAGGCTCCGGGTTCGATTCTCAAAGACATGCAGATTAGACTAATTGGTGTTCACAAATTGCCTCTAGTGTATGAATGTCCGTGTGAGTCTGTGTATGTGCACAGCGAAATCCTTAGTCTTGAATTAACACCCAGAGTGTTGATTTAACACTTTCAGAGTACATTCGTGACCATTAGGTCATATATAAACACTTGGGGTGTTAAATCAACACTGGGAATTTTGCAGTGTGTGTGAGCCCTGTGATAGATTGGTCCAGGGTGTACGCCGCCTCAGGCCCTAAGCCTGTATACGATTGCTGTATAAGATTCCTGTACGTCTCGGACGCTCGTATGCTGAACCTAATTTTATTTCTTAACGCGAAAGAAATAAAGTAATTAAGTACGGCGGGGCGTTAATATGCTGAGGTAACACTGCATGATGTAGTTTTGCCTGGAAGGCGTGGCCTAGCATGCAGGGCGGAGCTACCATTCCACGCAGTAATGGTCGGCACTAGGACCCTGCAGCGTGCTGAGATCGCTGTCCTCTCTCTCTCTCTCTCGCTCGCGCTCTGATCCAGGACTGATCTGAGAGGCTGAGAAACTAAAGTGCGCGTCACATTCAGCGCGGCATCACGCACGGGCATCACGCACAGGACTTCTGCCAACTATAGCACACAAAGACACACGGGGACAGAAACATGCTGAGGAGTGAGAGGCAGAAACAGGATGCCAGGGGTGAGGAGTGTGAGAGCGGCTCGGACAGCCGGAGTGTGGACGCGTGTGAGTTCAGTGCGGTGTTCGGCTGCGGGGACGCTTCTTCCATCGGCACTTTCCTCCAGAACGTCCAGGTCCTGCTGCAGGCGGCCAGCTACATCGAGAGAGCCGAGAGGAAGGATGGAAGTAAGTGATGGGCATCTGCATGAGTGTGTGTTAGTGCGAGTGTGTGAGTGTGTGTGTGTGTGTGTGATGTGATCAGGTTGCCTGGAGCACCTGCGCTTATTCAGACTGAGACAACAAAGGACCGGGTTCACGCGCGAGCGCAGTGCGCGCGCGACGGGGCACAAGGGTTCCAAATTCACAAATCCTTTCATCTTCTTTCTTTCCTTTTAACGTTCAAAATAGATTATTGATCGTATTGATTTGGAGCACAATTTCAGCCCCTTATTCCATCCATCCATCCATCCGAGGGGCTGCACATGCATTATGGACCTGAGTGGTGGTGTTTCTTTTTTTATTTTTATTATTAGTCCATTTCCTCATATAAACTGCACCACTTTTATTACGTCATATTTACAAAACCTCATGTAAACTCTCGCCTGTGGTCTGTTGCACGTGCATGAACGTCCACATGACATTTATTATTATATACAGTACAGCTTATAGAACAAAGTTACAGTTTTGGCACCAAGGTTAGTGCCTCTCTCTCTGTCTCTCTCTCTCTCTCTCTATATATATATATATATCTCTGTGCGCGTGCGTGTGCTAACGCGTTATGTAATGCACTTTCACTCATTAAAACTAAACAAAAAGGCGGATATATTAATTGTAATATTGTAGTAATACTGTAGTAATATTTTAGTAGTTGTTGTTTTTTCGTCATGCATGAGCTACTTTTAATCTTGCACTGGCTCAGTAATGACCTGTAACACAAACACCCTGAGAGGTTTCTGTAATAAACACAAGTATAAATAAATTAATTAATAAATAAGTCTGATGAGGATATGAAACATTTGCAATTGACTTATCTATCTATCTATCTATCTATCTATCTATGTCTGTCTGTCTATTCATCTGTTTAAAAAGCTATTTTATGTTACACGTTGAATACTAGGCTGGCTTAGATTTCAACATCAACAATAATTATTATTATGATAATGAACTGATTGAGTGATTTATCAATAACAAAATCACTGAATCCCAAACGCCTCCCACACAGACATTATTTCTTCCTTGTACAATATAAAGATGGACGTGCAAAAAATGCGCTAACACGCAGAAATCCATCATGTGTCATTTAATTTCTTCTGCGTGGTCTTTAATGTTTAAACTTCCCCATGTCTGCTTCCTGGTGTGTGTGTGCATGTGTGGGTGTGCTCACATGGCTTCCGCATGAGAACTTTTCTCCACTCTGATTGGTCAAAGACGGAGGTGTTGGTCACGCCCACAAATGGGACGTTCCAATGAAACGCTGCGGTGTGTCCGTGACGTCAGATGTTGCTGGGGCTCCCGAATACGGAAGCGGTTGTGTGAAGTGCGGTTTTAATTAATTTTAATAACAAAAAACTAGAGAGAACGTGTATTATTTTAAATAATAATAAAAATAATAACTTACATAAACACATTTTTTTATTAAAAATCATAGGTAAAATAATAATAAATGATTTTGTAATAAATGCAAATTTTGTAATTATTGAGTCGTTTGAAACGGATTAAACGGTTTGTGAGTGTTTCGACTCCACCACGGTTTCGGTTCCAAACAAACTAAACAACATAAAGGTGTGAGAAAAGTGCCTACGTGCGCCGCGTGACCTGGTCAAAAGAACGACGTCATCCAGAATGCCTTGCGTTAGGGCTCGTTTGCGCATGCGAACTCGCTTTCTTCTCAGCTGTGAAGCTAGGTAAACAAACTGCAGGAGGAGAGAGAGAGCGCGACACATATACACACACACACACGCACGCACGCAGCACAGGAGTCAGGGTTGCTGTTTTTTGTATAGTTTGTATTCACTTTATATACTTTTTTAGTCTTAAGAGGATTCTTAACTTTTGCAGTTTTAACGGCGTTGTGTTTGTTTAAACAGCGCTAGTTTTTTTTTTTTTTTTTTGCTAACCGAACTGAAGCGCGTTAGAGAGATAGAGAGAGAAAAAATCTTCTAAATCACAATCAGGTCGACGTTTGGTTTTTTCGAGCCTGATTATTGATTTATAAATCACACACAAGCTGATTTTTGTACATTTGTTGGATATACATACTGAGATCTATCTATTTGGGAAGCAATAGGCCTGTTTTTTTGCTCTTTATAAACACCATGACTGCAGTGCTGAACATCCAGAGGCTGCTGGAAGCTGCTGAGTATTTAGAGAGAAGGGAAAGAGGTAAAAAAAAAAAAAAACATTTCTTAATAAAGATAAATCAGTGCTTGGGTTATAGTTTTGTTTGTTTGTAGAGGTATAAGTGATGATGAATAGTGAGTGCCACGTCGTGCTCTTGCTGCTGCAGGTCGTGTAGAAACGAAAGGAAAGTCATGAAAGGAGAGTCGCCATTTAATATGCGCTTTCATTTCATGTACATGTTTTTTTTTTTATTTCTTTCTCTCCAGAGTGTGAACATGGATACGCCTCGACGTTTCCGTCTATTCAGAGCTCCAGCAGCTACCAGAGACAGAGAAAATTTCGCAACAAAAAGCACAACAGCAGTCACAACAGGTAAACAATTTTTAAAAATATATATATGAATATATATTTGTTATTTTATGTACATTGCTTTTGAAATAATGTGCTGGTGATAGGAGTTAAACTAAATGTAAAAGCGGAAGCATAACGTCACCGTTCGCTCCTCTGTATCGTTTATTACTGTAGTTACGGTAATTATTTAGCGTCTCAGTGGGATTTTTTAAATTGCACGTGCGCGTCTTTTTTAACCCGCTCGTGCAGGTGTCAAGCAGGTGGGGGTGAAGGGGGGGGGGGCACGCTCGTGCGGCTCATCAGCTGATTGTCAAACGGCAGCGCTGCAGCAGCGCGAGCCCTTTAGGGAGCGTCGCACAATTCACACCCCCTAAAAAAAACCGCAAAACTGTTCGCTCCTGGTTTTTTTTTTTTTCATGTTGTAATGACGTCTTTTAGGCAAAGTGGAGGGTTAACAACACATGTAGATAGCCAACGTTGGTTCTAGTGTTCTTCATAACTCTTGGTACTCAGTGAACGCTGTACTGTTTAGATTCAAACCTGGTCTGGACTCAACCTGCATGTGTGTGTGTGTGTGTGGGGGGGGGGGTTTCCACATAAAGGATGATGTACAGTGGAATCTAGCCGTAAACACGCCTCACTTCGCAAATCTTCGCATTTAGAGCAAACATTTTGCAAGAGATTTGCCTCAGCATACGAGTGACCGAGCTGGTTGCGTGTATTTCAGGTTGCATGTACTTGTGGTAGCCGATCAAAACCTCACTAGGAAAGTCACGTGAAGCAAGTTTATTATTTTTTTTGGTGTGTGTGTGTTTGTGTGTGTGTGTGTGTGTGTGTGTGAAAAGCAGTGCTTTTTAATAGTATGCAAAAAAACCCTGTTACCTGGAGGATCCTGTGTGTATTTGGATTTAGAAGCAACCTGGAAGCGCCTTGCACATGTTTTTATTTTATTTTTTATTTTTCCACATAAAGGATTTTTTTTTTGTCTGAATATTTTGTCGTGCAAAAATGCTCACAAACGAGGAACATTTCTGCTATAAGATTCTGTTAGCTTTATGTAAGCTAAAGCACGTCCGTTACTCTAATAAAGCTAAATAAAGTTTATGAGTTGGGCCTAAAACTAACATCGTGTTTCAACTCCTGGGACTCAGTCTGGACCCAACCTGCATGTTTTTTTTATTTTTTTTTGTTGTTGTTTTTTTCCACATAAAGGATTATTATTTTTGGAGCAAGTAATGGTAAATCGATAAAAACAGCATTTTTGGGTTAAACGCCTAGTACCATAAAGTTAACACAAGAAATGAGCGTCTTAAAGTTCTTGAGTTAACGTCTGGGCCTAAAACCAACCCCACGCTTCAGTCTGATATTTGAGGAGATCTGACTCGCTGAACAGGGTGTGAATTTTCCCACGATCCCTAGCCATGTTTTATTTACAGCAAGCTCTTGTTCTCCGGCTGCCAAGGTGAATTGAAGCACTACTTCTTCTTCTTCAGGATAATTCTCCGTCCTTCCCTCATCCCCACCTCTGCAGATAGAGATCAGACCTAATAACCACGTCCTTCTTTTTAACCCAAACGGTTTTCCGCCGTTCCGCTTTTCTGTGCTTCTGTGCATCCTCACGCTTGCGCGTTTTTCTGTTTGTGATGAGAGAGAGGAGATGGTAGGGGAAGGGCAGGGTTCACTTTGGCTTTCTGCCTTCCTTTCTCGACGCTAGACATCTTGACGACTGCAAAGATTTCAGGGTCCGTGCGGAATGAAAGCAAAGGAGCTCCCATGCGTGAGGGTGAAAGAATGTCGGGCCGCAGCGCCGCTGCTATCTGATCTGTCGCGGCATACCTGCGCGAGCGTGCTAGCCCTCCCTGCGACAATGGGGCTGTAATGAGGATGGGCGAGCAGAGCGATTAGGGGTGATAATAGCGTGTATCACAGGCCCTCCGGGACGCACAGGCATACTGTTACACGCCATGTTTGTCTCCATGCTGTTCGTCTGTTCTCCATTTGTTTCCAGTCATGCGTGAAGCCTCAGCTCAGGCCCGGGACGAGTTTACATTTTCTTGGCACGCTCTTAACCCGGGCATTTTTGGTTTGTGAAAAGGTGGATTTATACGTCAAAAAATGTCATCTGGTAGAACTTTAAATGCTTTGTGACATCATAAAGCCTTTCGTTACCATTACCTGATCAGCGCTACAGTGTCTCCTTCATATCCATGAGAAATTAATGAGTCCAACAGATTGATGGACCGAGACCAAGAGTCACCATTCCAGCCAACATATATATTTTTGGAAGTCTGAGGAAACCGGAGAACCTCATGGGTACCCCCTAGGACCGCTCCACATTTAAATGCCCACGTCACAGCCTTAACATTGTTTGTATGTACAATATCTCGTCAGTGGATTTGGGTTTCCTTTAAAAGGGACCTTCTGGAAGAGTCCAAAGAACGTTGGTGTGTCGTTGTTGTTTAAGGTCAGGCATCCTCCGAATAACCGTTAATGGTTTATCAAGAGAGTTTAGTATCAGGCTGTTCAAATTATTAGTTATTTCTTGTCAAGGTAGTTAAATAATGAGGTCAATGCAAGATGAAGAGATACACATGTTTGTGTTCGCTTCCCTGACACCATCACACTCTGCAGAAAGTCCACCCCTACTGCCCCCCCCCCCCCCCCCCCCCCC
>JAAGKR010005626.1:22530-49316 GCA_011419295.1 Clarias macrocephalus
CCCCCCCCCCCAGCATGTTTTTCATGCTTTCTTCCTCCTCCACCTCTCTCGTGCAGAAGCGCAGGTCGAGCACGACGCAGCGCTCAAAGCGTCCAAATAAAAAAAAAAAAGGGGGGGGAACACACGAGAGAGCCTGCCGAGTGTTTCCTCTCGCACGAGAGCCTGACACGCTTTACATTATTTACACCACAGTCGCTCGGAGGGGATTGGAGGGGGTGGGTGGGTTAAGAGGACTTCCTCAAATGCACAAGATTGCAGGCCAGATTCTTCCTTTGTGTTTTTTTTGTGGGTTTTTGTTTTGTTTTGTTTTTTTCGTTTCAAGCGACTTCCCAAAAAAAAAAAAAAAAAGATATATTAGTTTATATGAAAGGTAGGAGAAGTAGGAACCTGAAGTAAACATTCCTCAAAGGATGGACGTCCAGACAGTTGGGTTAAGATCTGACGTGAACTAAACTAGAGAATGTTAATTAAGCAGGATTTGGTTTATTTTATTTCTCATCCTCATTTTAAACACACCGAATCTCATCTCGTGTTAAACCCCAGAGCGACACACTACACACTCAGCATGCCGATGTTTGCATTATGCTCTATGACTTTGCCACTGGCACTTGTCTTTTTATCTTGTTTTAAAATGCCATCTGTAACTTTTTTTTCTTTTTTCCCCCCTCCCCTGTCTTTCTCGACGCAGGTCAACACACAACGAGCTGGAGAAGAACCGGTGAGTCCGAGCTCTTTCCACATCACACAAACACAGCAGGAAGGCAAGGAGGGAATCCACCATGTTGAGTTAAATAGGTGTCGACAGTAATCGGTGATACAATATGGCCGCTCAGACTGTCGGATCAACAGACCGCGTGTACACCTTGTGGTTAACGTAGCACACAGTAATTATGTCATAAATTTATGCTGCATTAGCTGAATCCGAATCGTAACACCTGCGCATAGGTCAGGCTGCCAAAACTGAAACCAAGACATGACCCACTTCTGTAATCTATAACGTCCCCGTGCTCCTCACTCAAGCCCTGCCTGATGCAGTTTCCTGTTACAGTCCAGAGAAGCGGGCGTTACGGTCATGTGACACCTCGCAACCAAAAGGCGAGGAATTGCTTCACTTCGGCGTGACCGATCCGTCTCAAGTCTATCTATAGTGTGTTTACTCTGGAGACCGAGTAAACAAGTTCAGTTACGGTGTAAAAGGAGAGGGCGGAGCCACGTACGAAAGTATACAGTTTATCCCCTTTTCGAAAGTACAGCTCCACCTTATTGCGCTATATAGTCAAGTACAAGTTATGTGATTAAACCTGTCGCTTTTTTCTTTCTTTCTTTCTTTCATTATTACGAACGTCTTTACATTTCTATAGTAACGAATCATTGAAGCTTGTTTTGATATAATGGAGAAAAGCATACGATTGTGTCATCTTAAAGGAATGAGTCTCCAGTGTGAGTCTTTCTGTTAGAAGAGCTAGCTTAAGTGCTATTGTAAGTGGTGAATGTGTCTTTGCTTAACATCCTCCTGTGTAATCACGTTAGAATTGCAGTCCATATATTTCATCCGTGTTGCGCAGCTCTGCAGAGGAACCAGCGCAAGGCGAGTGCGTTAGCGCTGATATGCGATGTGGCACCCAGGGGGGAGAGGGTGGGGGGGTGGTCAAATCTGCACGATAACCTTCTGCCCCCGGGTGATTGATCACATGACGGACGAGCTCGGCAACAGTCAGGCAACGTCCGTTATCATCTCTCGTCTGTCACGTGTCTCGGGAAAGTACGCAGGGCAGATGCGCAACCACAAGGACGAAGTGGAAATAGCAAGAGCGCGCACAGGTTTCTGTCCAAATGGCCCATTTATAGTAAAGGAGAACTGTCCTGTGTAAGTGTGTGAGAGAGAGAGAGAGAGAGAGAGCATTTGTACTGCTAAGCCAACTGGTTGAGCGAGATATCAGCCAGACGCCGTGTGTCATCAGCAGACACACTGATGTCACGCTATTTCTCGCCATTCGCTCCGCGCACACAGGAAGACTAGCGCATCGGCATTGTTTCCTCACACGCTCGCCAGATATTTGTTTTTGAGGTCTGTACATCCTCTTCGCTCTCGCCAATCTCAACCACAAGACTTTTGCCAACACGTCCTCGGCTGAAAGGCGCATGGCTCGTTTATTGGAAAAGATACGGCAAAAATAGAAACCGAAAGCGCCGACTGTTTTGTGTGACACTTTGCATGGTCATGCAAGCATTCTCACGCGATGTCACGTTTTTTTTTTTTTTTCTTCTACCAAACTTTCTGCGTCAATTAGAAACCGATCGGCCCGTCCTCCATTCAAAAGCTGAAAATAACTCCAGACGATAAAAAACAACGCGGACGAGCGGATCTTCTGATTTTGTTTTGCCGCAAGATCAAGCGGGTGTTTGACGTTTTTTTATTGTGGTACAGGCTTTTGAAGTTTAAAGACGACAGGAACAACCACTTAAAAGAGGAACAGGAAGCGGCAAGACGCAGACTGTAAACACAGCACACACAATCAGCTCTCGCAAAATATGCACCCAGCAGACACACACACACACAGACATACATAAAGGGAGATGACACATATAAGCCCCTGGCGGACACAAGATGGCCGCTGACGGCACGCAAATACATTCCGCTTTTTTTTACATACCATCTCACACACACACACACACACACACACACACACACACACCTTCATCTTATACATTTACAGCTGTGGTATGTTTTTTTTTTTTTTTTTTTTTTGAAACACTGTGGTATGTCCAATAATTTTTTCTAGTTTCTAAGCTTTTTGTAAGCCTGTTGGGGAGAAATCGGATTAGATCAGAAGGCGTCCGAAAGGACAAAATTTTTAAAGCCACACCAGGGACGATCATGAGCGTGTGACCAGAGCTAGTTAGCAGGTTTTAATGCTAGTCTACCTCATAATTTGATTTCCAGTATATTCCTGAAGTGAATATTACCAGGTTTGCTCTTTATTCTCAGCTTTAACAAAAAGATCCTGGTTAATTTTGTTACATCAACTTGAGGTTCAGTAAATTCTGAGGAAACTTATATTTTAAAACTCATAGTTTAATGAAGTTTGTGATTAAAAGTGCTTAAAGGGTCGGCGGAAATCACACAGCTGTTTAAGACAAGTTGTAGTTTGTAAACATCCAATCAGCTACTTGTTGCTATGTGGCGTCAGTCTGACGGTGTGATCCTATTGGTCAGAGGTGATGACGACCTCAGACTTCCTCTGTTTTTGTTTTCTCTATTCTTCTCTTTTTTTTGCTGTTGAAGCAAGTTGCAACTTCCTGAAGTTTATTAGTGACATAATTATGTTCTATGATTAGCAGTGTGTGTGTGTGTGTGTGTGTGTATGTGTGTGTGTTTAATGTCTTGTGTCTCCCAAATGCCTGTACCAAACTGGGACTGTTCTGTTCTTGTGTGTGTAAGTGTGTGTGTGTGTGTGTGTGTGTGTAAGTGTGCCTTGGCTGGCAAAAGCAGCTTAGCACGGCTCGATCTCTGGACAGAACATCACAACATAACACACTCTCGCACATGCTTCAGATCAGCACACACACACACACACACACACACACACACACACACACACACACACAGAGTGATTCCTGTGTATGAATTCCTCACTGTACCCTAGAACACATCTTGATTAGAGACGAGGCCCTGACAGAACCACCCGAGGTCACCAGCACTCCTGTAACACCTGGTCTCAGTGCCGTATGAACCACCTTCACTCATCATACAGGCTTTTCCATTCCGTTGTGCATTTTTCGCGAGTGCAGGTGTGTGTGTGTGTGTGTGTGGTTTGTGAGCGCAGGTGCACGCTTTGCAGTCGGCAGTGCACTCATTTGTGAGTGTCCGTGCGAGAGTTTGAGAGTGAATCTTTGAGTTTGATTTTTGCGAGTACTGGTGCATTCAAAAGTGATTGCAGTTCCACGTGTACGCGTGTGTTTTTGCGAGTGCCAGATTACAAGCACTTGGTTTGCGAGTGCCAGGTTTATACCGCGTCTTTTGCGAGTGCCGTGTATGAGTGTTTGCGAACGTAAGGGCAAAAAGAGGTTATGTGTGGAGTGGCGGTTTGCGAGTGCATCTTTGTCACGAGAGTGCAGGAGTGCGTGAGTTGAGAGTTTTGCAAGTGTTTGCGAGCTGTGCAAGTGCAGCTTTGTGAGCTCACGACTGCCAAAGCCCAGGAGCATGTTTGCGAGAATGCGAGTAGTGTGTGTGTGTGTGTGTGTGTGTGTGTGTGTGTGTGTGTGTGTGTGTGTGTGTGTGTGTGTGTGTGTGTGTGTGTGTGTGTGTGTGTGTGTGTTGGGATTAGATATCCATCAGCAAGAGCTTCTCTTCAAAGCGACAGAATGGTTTTCTGTTAACATCTGGCTGCAGCTGTGTTCTCTATCTGTGTGTGTGTGTGTGTGTGTGTGTGTGTGTGTGTGTGTTTATTAGGACAGAAGAGATGAAATAGGAGGGGGATCCGTCTCAGCGTTATGTGAACTCGCTATCTACAAAAGCTTTGTGATCTTTTTTTTCACACACACACACACACACACACACACACACACACACCTCTATCTATCTCTCTCTTAGCCGCGCACACGCTCTCACTCTCGCTATCGCTGAGGGCACGTGAGCGGAATGAGCTGCTCGAGGCAGATTAAAGCTGAGCATGTGAGTTAATCCATGTGGTACTGATGGGTGTGTTTAAGTTTAATATGAGGGAAGATACTAGGCTTTAAAATGGAAACCGTGTGTCTCAAATCTCACACGCACACACACACAGGTGTTTGGTTCTTTGTGTGCCATTAAAATAGTCCTGTCTTGCTGATGGAAATTCTGAAGTGGTGAAAGAGATGTGTGTGTGAACATGTACGGGCCTACGTGTGCGTGTGCGCGTGCGTGTGTGTGTGAAAAGACAAAAGAGAACCTGTGTTTGTATAAAACGGGGATTCCCTAAAAATAAAAAAAACTCACTTCTTTTTTTTTCTTTATCTCCGTCACCACAGTGACATGATCAGAGGGATGAAATAAATATCTCTCTGCTTAACAGGGTCCTTCTGTAGTGTGTGTGTGTGTGTGTGAGAGAGAGAGATGTCCAGGCATGCACAGAGAGTATACTTGAGTCACTGTAAAGGATGATGTGTGTCAGGGTGGTCAGAATACGTGTGTGTGTGAGAAAGAGAACAAGTCTGAACATGTACGCTGTTGTTCTGCTGAGTTCAGCTGAGAGAAAAAAAAAAAATCAAGCTGTATGTAGACGCGACCCGGCAGGGCGACTTTGTTTTTCCCCCTTCTCAGCGTATTGGTGAGCACAGTAAACACAACCTGTGTGTGTGTGTGTGTGCGCATGTTCGTACCCACGGTGCCACGGGCCGGTCTTCCGACAGAACGCGCTGGCGGGTCGTGCGGGTGTGGATTTACAAGAACTCAGGCCGCGTGTTGTGTAATTGTGCCACAGATGGAGTGTCATTCACACAGCTCGGGAAGAGCTATTCATGGACACACACTCAGTCATGCCACATCCCACACACACACACACACACACACACACACACACACACACACACACACACACACACACACACATGTACACATATAGAGGTGCTGATACTACCCACACACACTACTGTTGAAGCGGGCTGAGGTTACACCCTTGAGGAATGCCTTTGTTTGTTGAACGCTAAATCGGAACCTGGAAAGAGAGAGGGCGTGCGTGCGTGTATGCGCATGTGTGGGTGTGACGTAATGTTTTGGAGTAGTCTAAAAACGAAGCTTTGCGTGAAATTGTACAAAGCTTTCAGTATCGTTCTGTCGATTATCCGCACGAGCTCGTGTCGCAGCGCACGTTTGCGTTTCCGCGGTAACGCCAGCGCAACAGACCTCGTCCCGTTAGTCACGACCTCTTGCGTAAAGAGCAGGGTGTGTCCCCGCGGTTACTGACTTGCATGTTACACACGCTGTTTCCAAACTCGCCCATGGACTTCCTCTGAGACGTGTGTGTGTTTCGTCACGGACTTCTCTGTGTGTGTGTGTGTGTGTGTGTGTGTGTGTGTGTGTGTGTGTGGAGCATATATATGTTATTTGTTATTATTTTAAAGTGATTGCGGTGGTTTTAGTTCTCAGGATGTGACGGTGGTACAAGAGAAACATACTTTGTTAGACTAATGACAGGTTGTTTGTGTGTGTGTGTTCATTACACTGGGTCTCTGATAAGGAACACAGTAAATCTGCTGTTTATCTTGACTGGCGCAACGTGTGTGAGACGTCAGAGTATTAAGAGTGTATGTGATGGTGACAACAACACACACACACACACACACACACACACACACACTCTCACACACACTCTCACACACACTCTCACACACACTCTCACACGTTCATCCACTCTGCACACACACACACACACGTTCATCCACTCTGCACAAAATAAAAGGAATTCCTCAGATTTTTGTCTTGTGTCTTGGTGTAGTGTGTGTGTGTGTGTGTGTGTGACCCATTGACCTCATACACACTGTCTAGTGAGCCACAGAGAGGAAGATTGTGGTGTGTATGATGTTGGAAAAATGTGTGGAAAGATGAAGCTGTAAATAACCTTACCTTTATTGTGTGTGTGTGTGTGTGTGTGTGTGCGCGCTGTAGGCGAGCCCACCTGCGTCTTTGTCTGGAGCGGTTGAAGGCGCTCATCCCACTGGGACCCGACTGCAACCGTCACACTACGCTGGGCCTGTTGAACAAAGCCAAAGCACATATAAAGGTAACACACACACACACACACACACACACACACACACACACACACACACACACACACACACACACACACAGTACATGCTTGCTAAGCCTGCTTAACAAATACAAAGCACATATAAATGTAACACACACACAAACTGTGTACACATGCAACAGTACGTGTGTGTGAATATATATGAACTTGTTGAACTTGCCAGCAGCCATCTTTACTGTTTTTTTAAATTATTTTTATCGAGTCCTGTTGTGGTCTGATTAGACGTACGTGTGTGTGTGTGTGTGTGTGTGTGTAGAAGCTGGAGGAGGCCGATCGGAAGTCTCGGTACCAGCTGGAAAGTTTGGAAAGGAAGCAGAGGCACCTCAGGAGGCAGCTGGACTCCCTCCGGGGCACATGTACCACCGAGAGGGTGCGCACAGACAGCCTGGGCTCCACCCCCTGCTCCGACCGCTCCGACTCAGACCAAGGTACACACACACACACACACACACACACACACACACACACACACAAATATAATCAACATCAGCAAGCAGAATTGATGAATAAATTGGGTGCCAATATTTTTTAGAAAACGTTTTCAGGACGGGTTGCGTTTCATATGTGAAGGTCTGCGGTTAAAATGATCTAATAATATTCATAATCACGTTGATAAACGTACGCTCCGCTCGCCATCGCTAAAAGAGAAAATCGACAGACTTCACCCACTTTGAGAGCCGCGGTTATAGTGAGAACGCCGCTCACTTTTTATTTATTTTTTATTTTTTTATACATAATACAGTGTGTCTAATATTTTCTGTTACACCACACTGCACTCAGTCCACAGTCTTCATGCATGAGTTATTAAACACCACGACGACACACCCAGTGAGCACCGAAGCGACGAGTGTGTTTATAGTGTCTCGAGAAATCCCCGAGAACTCATCTTAACTTCTTGTCTTTCAAGGAATTCCACGAAGGTACAATTCAATGCAATTCAATACAAATAACTTTATTTATCCCCATGGGGGCAATTTCAGGCACGCAGAGAAGTTTAAAAAGAAAAGAAAAAGAAAGTCATCAGTGCAAAAACCAAATAAAATGACATGAATAAAGTACAGCTGTTTGAATGGTTATAAATGGAATTGGTCAAAAAAAAAGAAAGAAAGTTCGAATAAACATTTGTTTAAATCTGTAAAAGTAAACATAAGAAATGCGCATGATTGCTGAAAGTAATGGCCTCTCACAGACTGCTACACGAATCATAAAGGATTTCAGAATCTGGTTGAATAATAATAATAATAATAATAATAGTAATAATTATGTAATTTTTCTCTCTCTCTCAAGCTGTCAGTACTGTAGCACTAATCTGACTATAACTATAACTAAATAACTATAATAATCTGACTATCTGACTATAACTATACTTTTGACCTGGCCAAGTTTTAATGCTGTAAGAAAAACTATTTCTACCAGAACAAACTTTAAAGAACTTTATACAAACCTTTACCATTCGTAGCAAAAGTGCATCTAAAGAACCTCGTACAAAATATTGTTCTTCTGGCCAACACCATATATTTATCCAAATATTTTTTTTATCCTTTGTCCCCCTTTCATTATATCCATAACTTAATATTATATTGGTTTGTATAAATTGATTGAATGTTTAATATGGCAACTAATTTCCCTCTGTCTCTCTCTCTCTCTCTTTTTTTTTTTTTTTTTTCTGTAGAAGAGATCGAGGTGGACGTCGAGAGCACCGAGTTCTCCCATGGAGAGCTGGATAGCGTGAGCACGGCCAGCACCAGCGACCTGGACGACCACAGCAGCCTGCAGAGCCTGGCCAGCGACGAGGGCTACTCCTCCTGCAGCGTCAAGCTAGCCTTCAGCTCGTAGACGCGCAGCACGGACGCACACGCGCGCAGGCGAGCGCCGCGAGCAAGCAACTACAGACCCGACCCGACCCTTCCCCTCCCCCCACCACCTCGTACCAGTCCACTCCACTCTACCACTACCGAACCCTTCGCCAGAATCCGACAGGTGACCAGAGCACGAGAGCCCATCCCCCCCTCCTCCTCCTCCCCCTCTTGACTCAGAGCAGCGTTCTGATTGGCTGATTGAATGTACACTGCCTTAAATGGCCTTCTCTCTCTCTGTCTCTCTTTCTAAACATGATCGATTTGATTTGGTTTTATTTAAATTATTATTTTATCGGTGAGAGCGAGTGACCTGGTTACCTGTCGGGTTCTAACGTTCCGAGGCACCGCGACCGCAGTGCGAAGCGCGCACGACCTGGACGTCCTCCGCAGCGCTGCATATCAAGGTCAGCCGCCATCCTAAAGGCTGAGTGAGGCATGAACTCTGTGCCCCGAATGGTGCTACACTGCTGAAAAGAACCCGACGATCGCGTCTCGTCACGGAAGTGGGTTGATCTTTGTTTTTCGGAGGGAAAAAAAAAAACTAAAAAAAAAAAAAAAGTCTTTCTTACGGTGCGTTTTATGGTGCATTAAAAAAATAAAAGAAAGTTTTAAAAAACAAACAAACAAAAAAAAAAACAAAAACAATTCGTCGGAAGCAGCCAAGCCAAGTCGTGCTTCCGTCTAGCAGCTGCAACGTAGACATCCCTCCTAGCAGTAACGAGCAATAACTCCTCTAGATCCATCTCTTCTTCTTTTTTTATTTTTTTGATTTTCTTCTTCCCCCTCCCTCTTTCCGTCCAAAAAAAAAAAAAACACAATTTGCTTGTTTTTTTTCTTTTTTTCTTTCTATTTTTTGTATATAATACATAAATAGTTTAATAAATTAAGAAAAGGAGTTTAAACAAAACAAAAAACAAACAAAAAAAATACATAAAAAGAAGAAGCTAGATTCCTATGGGTAGCCTCTGTTGCTGTTCGTCTTGTGTTTTTATTTTGTGCGTTTTAAATTATATTTTTGCAAAGATACTCCTATCTGACAGAGTGGCATGGACAGTATTACGCTTTTTGCTCGATGAATTTATTTGTTTTTTTTTTGTTTGTTTTGTTTTTTCCCTTTTCTTTCCAACTAAAATAAAAGGAAAGAAGGAAGGAAAGCAGGAAGGAAGGAATTCTCCTCGACGGCGTCAGCAGCGTCGGACCTCTGAGCGTCGGACCTCCCGTTCTACGAGCGGCGCTCTTTTTATTTATTAGAAATCTCTCGTTGATTCTGTTCCTCCGTGTGCGTGTATGAGGGTGCACGTGTAAGTGTGTTTGTGTGTGTGTGTGTATTTGCTGACGAAACTGAGAGGCATTCCACTAGTGCGCCTGGAGGTCCGAGGTCCCACGTGCTGCGCCTGATCTCCCACTCGTTATTTATCAATGGAAGGACGTCGTATTTATTCCTCTTCCCTGTTCCAGCATTGGAAGAGTGTTTATTTTCATTTGTTTTCTATTTAAAAATGTTTTTTGCTTTAAAAATTTTTTTTTTTTTTTAATTTCATTTTTATTTAACTCATCGCGAGCTGTGTGTCCGAGCACTAGCTCGACTGAACACGGTGCTGTTTTTACGTTTTAACACCAGGCCAAACCGCACACAAACACCGCGTCTCTCTCTTTTTGTTTCTTTTCTGTAACAACCACCTTTTCATCCATTCTTTACATCAGCGTGGTTCTTACCCCCCTTTAATCTGCACTTAAATCCGGGACCCATGTGTCGAGAATTCTGCACTTCCTGATCCACACACACACACACACACACACCTAGCAGTAAGCAGGTGATCTGTGATCTGTCGAGCAACATCAGGCTCTGCCTCACTAGTACTGATTTATTAGATCCTACATTCATAAATCACGCTGATCCTGAATCAGTGTAGCAGGAGGAGTCTGATCTGAGATCAGTGCTCGCGAACTTTCTGAAGTCGTGTCGCTTGAAACACTGGATAATCATTAGTGTGTGTGTGTGTGTCCGTGTGTCCGTGGCGAGATCAGGAAGCTGCGGTTAACAGGGAGTGGGTCCCGTCGATGAAGCTATCTATCACACTCGAGGTCCTGCCGTGAAAGTTTCACGGCGATTCTTTCGTCAAACATGCACTCTGATTCCAGCTGTAAGTCCAATTGCAATACTTACAATAAAACACAGATTGTCTGATCTGAAGACCAAAAACATGACTGTGTGGTGGTATGTCCTGTTTGTTTGTTTTTTTCTCTCGATACATTTCAACTCATCCCACACGAACACTAACATTTCTATAGTGTTGATGGAAAATGCAGACACACAAACTTTTTAATGATGCTATTTAAAGAAAAAAAAAAAAAAAGGAGTCTCCAGTGTCGGTTTCAGACACGACATGCTGCGTTTCCTGTCAGACGAGACTCGTGCACCCATATTAGATGCAATAATATGAAAGCAAGAACTTGTTTCCTGAATATTCGACATTAAATGTGAACAGAAAAAAAGCTACAGTACTTACAATAGGCATTTTAAGTCTTAGTGTAACAAGAATAAAACGCTTCAGGACGTCCACACTGACACTTGATGCCTTGTATATAATACACACCAGGGTTAATCACTATACGACAAGATATTTATAATCTTGATGGAATTTTTACTAAGGAGCGGTGTGCTTTCACGCATTTGTTTGTCGGAGTGAAATTTAAACCTGATTTAAGCGAAACAGGATTGAAATTGATGTAAATATCCTGTCGCAATTAAAAATCAGGAAAAAAGTTTTAAAAAAAATTCTGAGGTAAAATGATTTGATCTAATTAAACTTTAGCTTCGTCTTTGTCTTTCATGTAACATTTGAAGTGTAGCTCGCTGTACTACAGATGGCTTAAAGCCAGGTAGTTTCAAAACAGAGTTTTACCTCCACCTAGAGGACATAAGCGTTGTTGCAAACTTAAGATTTTTTTTTGTCCTCCAGCCAAATATTTATTCATATAATTTCTATGTAGCAAATCTCATGCACCAGACACTTCATGTTCGGCTGAATTTCCCCTTTAAGAGCCTCCGCTCAGCGTGAAATGCCGCCGGGCCTCAATTAGAACAATTTGTGTTGCATAATTGCGCCATTATCTGAGAAGAATAGATGTGCCCTCTTGATGAACAATTGGTTCATCTGGCAGCGTGGGTGCGCTTTTAGTCTCCTCTATAAAGTCTGCCATGCTTGCCGTTGCTCCGTCGCTCTTGTGTTTTATTATGGGGTTTTTTTTTGTTTTTTTTACGCTCGGATAAGTTCACACAGTCCGTTTCTAAAGAACGTAATTAGGGTTTGAAATGATCTGCCATTGTTGCTGCACGAGCTCGCTGTGTATAATGCGATTAACGCTCTAGCAACATCACCGAGGTGGCCTTCTTGGAAATCTGTCCTGCATTTGTTGTCAGCTTTGCTAACAATCCGCTTCTGTCACATACAATTGAACTGAACGACTATGTAAAAAATGTTAATGCGGACGCTGTGGCCTGTTTCCCAGGCTGTTATCCATCCCTCTGTTAGAAAACACTGGACAGAGATACGGACACAGATATTCTATTCTGTAATCTGAATTGGGAATTGGAGAGAAGATGAGATTAGATCCTAATTCCGTTCTGGTTCTTAGCTCCACGGTTTTGTTACTTTATCATCTAACTAAGATGACACTGATGAACACCAAAGAGTTAGCGCTGAAACTACTTATAACCAGTATAGGAATGGACCTAAAGGGGTGGACTAACCAAGGAGAAATGGCTTTTGAGATGGTGGTAGAAGCTCAGACCTTTGGAAATGACGAGGGAAATCAACAAGGGAGTGGAACCACCCCTGAGATAGCGTCTGAAGTGAATCTGAGGAAAAACAGTCGCGTTAATAAAGTCCCATTAGCCCATAAGAACCCACTTTAAGAACACACTGGTGTCACAAACCATTTAAATGTTCTGGAAAGTTCCTTATTCAGCTTGGCTTTAACTCATGACGTCCACATCTACTGAGCATCCTGGGGCAGTCATGCGGATTTGTGCACCCATGACATCATGCCCCATCCATCTAGGAACCTCTGTAGTCCAACTAGGAGGCCAGTGGTGATTACCTATTGTATTTATTTTCAATGGATAGAACCTCCAGTCAACATTCACACACTGCGGGCAATTTGGGAACGCCAATTAGCCTATCATCTGCATGTCTTTGGACTGTGGGAGGAAACCTGCAAGAAACCCACCAAGCACAGGAGGAACACGCAAACTCAATGCACACAGGACTGAGGCAAGTATCGAACCCTCAACCCTGGAGGTGCAGAGCGACAGCGCTGACCACTACATTTCTCCACATGATGATGGAAACGAAACCGAGAATCAGATGTGACGGGTGTGTTCAAGCATCAAGCCTGTTCTGAATGACGTTAAACAACAACAACAACAACAACAAAAACCTGAGGTATAATAGCGTTAAAAACTAAATAAGAACTACAGCATGAACTTTTTCTAATTTTTGGAAGATATTTGAGTCCTGTTGAGAAAGAAGGTCACGGGTTCAATCCCCAGCACTACCAAGTTGCCACTGTTGGGTCCGCTGAGAGCAAGGCCCCCAACCCTCACCTGCTCAGATGTATGAATAACCGTCACTCTGGCAAATGTAATGCTGTAAATGTAAATGAGTCGACCAACATGGCTGCCTTAGACTGAAATGGCTTTGGAGAAATGACCTCATTTTGTCTCTGTGTTCTTGTGAACATTTCCGTAACGAACCGTGAATGACCTGGTGGCAAAGGTATCATTTTGTGGTTTTACCAGTAGATGGCAGCATTGTGCTATACGGTTTAAGGCCCAGGGTTTTGCAGCAATAAGACTGAACTGTCACCTCACGCTCTTAAGTCCAGCCTTTATTCATCACATGTACATTACTGCACAGGGAAATTCTGTGTTTGTTGTTAATCGGCTGGGGTGAGAGTGCAGGTCAGCCATTATACGCCAGACAGACAGGGTTAAGGGCCTCGCTCAAGGGCCCAACTGAGGCAACCTGGCAGAGCCGGGTCTCAAACCAACGACCTTCCGATTAGTAACACAGAGCTTTAACACCCCGACCCTGCTCCGCCCCACCCTTAATGTCCCCCCCCCCCCCCCCCCCGTCACGTGTCCTTGAAGACGCGTAGATAAGATCGTGTTTTTACATGTAAACCTCATAAAATTAATCATTTTTAAAGTTTCAAGCTCAAGTGTATTATATGGAAGAGAAATCCTGTTTGGAAACTCCGGCCCTCCACGTGCTCACCTTAGATTTTTCTTTTTTTCTCAAACCACACCCTCATCTTTTACTCCACCCACATTTCATTCTGTTCAGGAAAGTGATTTTTTTTCAAGATGGAGGAATTTATTACTGGGTAAAAAGCTTCGAATTAGTGATGTTAATCCTGAACCGTAGTGAAGTAGTTGTTGTTGTTGTTGTTGTTGTTGTTGTTGTTGCACTTCACCTTCTTTACCACTAGAGACCTAATCTCGCCTACTGTCCCTTTAATCACGTCAGTGTTATATAGCGCTAACACGTAAGCGAGAAAAGGAAAGCCACATGGGGTGCAGGGTCAGCTGCGGTTCTGAAGGACATTGCTTACAGTACGTGCGTCGGCGACAGATGATTTGTCTTTGAGCGATGGCTCCCTGTTGTGACATCTCGCTCCCTCAAGGGTGCTGTAAGTGTGTGAGTCATTTTCACAGAGAACACGGCACGGCTCGATGGAACGTTGGGGCATTTCTGTATAGGGAGTGGAGAGTCATTCTTCCTAATGATTACATGTGGGTTAGTGAAGAGAAAAAAAACAGCAAATCAATCAATGCGCATGAGTTCGGTAATATGTCTAGTATTTAAAAAAATTACTCTTTGTTTTTAGCTATTTATTCATATTCACGTGCAGATTCTTTAACAGCTTGACCTGATCATAGAAAAAAGTCTTTTTAGGTGATTATTTAGAGACAAAAAGCCTTTTTCTTTTAATAACCTACTAAGTGAGACTAAAAAAAGGAAACCTGAAGAATTAGGATAAGTAAGATATTATTATTGAGACAAAATCATAATAATATATATTTTTAAAAACTTTGTCCAGGCCAAAAACAATAAATAATAATACATTTTTTTGGAAAGTCTGTTGTCTGATAAAATTTCTGTACAGCTGCTATTAGTGATTCATTCGACTCTGATGTCTGAGTCTAAGCCCAACTTCACCCACACCTATACACACACACACACACACACACACACACACACACACACACACCTGTTCGACCTTCATTGTCATTCTGAATCAGCTCCTATGCATCCCTTTAATCTTTTATCTCCCATAAATACCGCGCAGCAATAACGCTCTGTATTCCCCTCTGACACTCTGCTATTATTCTTTCTCCTGATTCATTTCTGTTTCTGCTCTTTTCACTTTAGCTCACTGCTTTAGTTTACGATTGCAACTTGCTTCGGATAAAAGCATATTTGAAGTGGTTTAATAAATAAAATGGAAATCCACGGTGACTCAGGCGTGGGGTGACGAACTCAGAGTGAGCCGGAAGCTGCCTTCATCCCATCCACACACACACACACACACACACACACACACACACACACACACACACACACACACACACACACACACACACACACACACATCATCATCATTATCATTATCTTCTAATTATTCCTGTCTTTTATTATAATGAAAGATGTTTTAGGGACCTTTTTTGTTTTCTTTTATAGCCAGTTGGTGGCCACTTACAGACCATACAGCGCACCATGTAGGGGGAAGAAATCAGTATATATGGAAAGTAAAATGTCTATAAGGGGGTTATTCCATGCACTGCTTGAATCTATAAGTCTATGGGGGACACAAAGGAGTAAAAGCTGTTATGTCAGATCCCCTAAATGTACAGCATGTATGAGGTAGGAGGTTTAGAAGGTGATCTTTAGTGCACTCTATAGGGTAACTGTAACTGTATAACATATTTACTGTATATAGGGACAAGGAAAGCCTTAAGTGACATATAGTGCACTTTTCAGAGAGATGATTTATGTCAAATTCTGTATGTGTATGTATGGTATGGTATGGTATAGGGGGGATTGTGCACTATTTGAGGTATAGTAGCTCTTATGTTATACTGTATATACATTTGCAGTACACAGGGTGTAGAAGCTGTTATATCATCCCCTATATACTGTACAACTTAGAATTTGAAATGAAACACTCAAGATGCGAGAGGTCAAAATTTTCAATTTCAGTTCAAGGGGTTTGACAAAAGTGTAGGGTACATCAGCCATTTTGATATACACACACACACCATCCCCATTTTGGGGCGCTCATAAATAAGGGAACAAACTAACCCGATTACAAACATAAGGATTGCTTTTGATAGTTGGATTAAAATCCTGGAACCCATGGACATGACCAAATGCGGCGGTTCCTCCCTCAAGATACTTTCCCCGGCCTTCAACTTCAACTGTCCTCAGCTGCTGCATGTTTGTGAGTTTCTCTGCCTTCAGTACCACAGGGTTCAGAGCAGGTGACTAACTTGGCCAGTGAGGAATATCCCTTTGGATAGTGTTTACTGTATGTTTTGGATCATTATCCATCTGCAATATGGAGCGGCATCCCGTCAGTTTCACAGCATTTGGCTGAATCTGAGAAGAGAGTGTAGCTCTATACACTTCAGAATTCATCCTGATAGATTTAGCAGCTGTCAGATCATCAATAAACACCAGTGACCAAGTTCAGTTGGTAGTAATACATATTTATGCTATAATGCTGCCACCACCCTGTGTGACAGACAATGTATGTTCCTTTCTTTTTCCATACTTTTCTCTTCCCGCCAGTCTGGTGCAGGTTCATTTTGGTTTCATCAGTCCAAAGAACATGTTTACTAGTTTACTAGCAAACTCTAATTTGGGCTTTCTGTTCATGAGCCTTGTTTACATCCTTGTCATTAAGCTATCTCTTGACTGTAATCCTTGACAATGACTGAGACATGAGAGTGTTCTTCACTTGGCTAGAAGTTGAGAAAGGGTTCTTCTTCACCATGGACGGAATTCTGCGGTCCTCCACTTTAGTTATCTTCCACGGTCTTCCAGGGCTTTTGCTGTTGCTGAGTATAGAAGCTAAATCATCCCGTACATACATATATAGTATACACTGACCAGCCATACCATTATAACCACTCGTCTAACATTGAGTAGGTCCCCCGTTTGCCACCAAATCAGTAATGAGCTGTGTGTTCTGACACCTTTCTATTGGAACTATTATAACTTTCTATTGATAGCAATTTGAGCTACAGTAGCTCTTCTATTGGATCAGACTACACGGGCCAGCTTTCCCCACATGTTTAGGAGTTGCTCAGTTGTTTAGTGATTATAATTTGGCCGGTCTCACAGTATCTACATTTTCAATCTTGTTACAATGGCATCAGGAAGTAAGGCTATATTAGGCAGAAAGTGAACCTTTTTTGTCCTAAAGTTGATGTTTTCTACTGGAAGCAAAAAAAAAAAAAAGGGCCAAGCATAAGGATTTGGTTACCTTTGACAATGGGAAACTTTTTATGGCTAAACAACTGGGCCAGAACAACTCCAAAACTGCAGCTCTTGTGGATTTTTCCTGGTCTACAGTGGTCAGGACCAAACAAAAGTGAACTGGCGACAGGGTCATGGGTCAGCCAAGACATACTGTCACTATACTTGTATTACTCAATATCAGTGCAGCTTTTGACACATTGATCATAGTATTCTCCTTCACAGATTAGAAAATGTAGTAGGAACTGCCCTCTCGTGGCTTAGATCCTATTTGACTGATCGTTATCAGTTTGTATATTTAAATAATGACCATTCTGCATGTTCTAAAGTGGAGTTTGGTGTTCCACAGGGTTCAGTTTTAGGCCCACTGCTTTTCTCTCTTTACGTGCTTCCTCTTGGCAACATAATTCGTAAGCATGATATTTGTTTTCATTGTTATGCTGACGACACACAGTTATATGTCTCAGCAAAACCAGATGAGAAAAACCAGCCTACTAAAGTTAAGCAATGTGTGCAGGACATAAGAGATTGGATGTTAATTAACTTTCTTCTGCTTAATCCTGATAAAACAGAAGTTCTAGTCATAGGACCACAAGCAGCTAGAAGTAAGCTTTCTGTTTACACTGTAACTTTAAATGGCCTTCCTGTTCCATCAAGTGCAACAGTAAAAGACCTCAGAAGCTCATGTAGATAATAATTCCAGGATAGCTTTCTTTCACCTCGGAAATATTGCCAAGATAAGAAAAACTAGTTCATGCTACTGTCTTACAATCCGCAAAGCCTACTTTGATCAAAACTACAGCAGACTTACAAAGCCCCAAAGTTATGGAATAGTCTTTCTATTAATGTTCGGGACTCAGACACAGTCTCAGTGTTTAAGTCTAGGCTAAAAACCTATTTATTTAGCGCAGCATGTTTGTAAATAGATTAGCCTTAGGCAAAGGAGCAGATCTGGGGGACTCATGGACGTAGAGTATCTGGTGAACTGGTATGTTTAGATGATGTCTTCCCCACTCTCATTGACCACTCAGGTTTGTCGACGGTGAGGTGATTGGTTGCTTTACATTTCAATGTCTGTGTTTCCTTCTGGCTCTCCCTTTTAGTTATGCTGTTATAATTAGTCCTGCCGGAGTCCCTGCTTGCACTCTGCAAGTGAATATACATTCACTTTATACATTATGCAACTGTGACCATCTCTTCTGCTCTCTCCTCTTCTCTCTCTTCTCCTCTCTCTCTCCCTCTCTTTCCCTCTTCCTGTCTCTTTGTCGAGCTATACATCTCGCTCCTGAGCTGCCAGTGATCCAGACACCCTCTGCCCCCTGGATCTGTCTGACTCGTCCTGGTGTCCTGCTTCCCATGCGGTCTGCCTGGGATGCGTGTTTTTTTCCACGAAGACGGTCTTGTCCTTGGCTGATGCAGACAGCTGTTCTCTCAGGACTTGTGACTTCAGTTGCTTGATAGTTCAGAATTGGAGCCTCCAATAAT
Organism: Clarias macrocephalus; assembly: GCA_011419295.1. NCBI lineage: Eukaryota > Metazoa > Chordata > Actinopteri > Siluriformes > Clariidae > Clarias > Clarias macrocephalus. Next base: position 41,215 of record JAAGKR010005626.1, read on the forward strand.
GAACTGGACTCAATTTTAACTTAAACACATCTCCTGTTATACTGAACTTCCAATCTTACACAATATGATGCAGAATAATCCCTGCTATCAGTTTTACCCAGATGAGGATGGGTTCCCTGCTGAGTCTGGTTCCTCTCAAGGTTTCTTCCTATTGCCATCTTAGGGAGTTTTTCCTTGCCACTGTCGCCATCGTCCTCGGCTTGCTTATCATTTTGATTCATACATGTTCACTTCTCATACAAACTTATATAATTCTTTTGATTGATGTCAATTGTTAAAAGCGCTATACAAATAAAATGTAATTTAATTTCATTTAATTACACTGTATATAATATATAAGTATAAACGCTATAGGGGATGTATAGTGCACTACATAGGAAGTAAAAGCTGTGTTTTGTTATCCCTAAAATGCATAAATAGTATATAGATGTTTTGTATACTTTTTGTATCAACAACGCATCTATGTCACTGTCAGTGCACTACACTGTATAGTATGCACTTGTATAGGCAACTATGTAGGGTGCAGTTGAATCATCACATTTGCAGTTATATTCTTAAAGGACAGAATGTGTTATTTATCTGTATGTGATACAGAGTATGTTGGAGACACAACCAGAACAGGCAGCACTGCTGCATCAGCTGTGACCATGATCCTCAACACACACACACACACACACACACACACACACACACACACACACACACACACACACACACACACACAACATTGCTGTTCCAGAATGAAGAGATGACAGTGTGTTTGTGCATGTCTGTAATGATGAATCAAAGTGTCCACTTCCTGTGTGCTGTATAAGGGGACAGATGGATGACTGTGACAAATCACACAATCTCTTTCTCACACACACACAAACATCCACAGCCCACCATAATTCCTCGAGTCCCTTAAAGCATGCAAGATGAAGACGTCAGCACCATCAATACTTAATCTGTGAGAACGAAGTCTTCATTCAAGTCACTGCTACACACACTCACACACATACTGAGAAAGCAGCATCAGTAAAACAGTGAAGTCAGGAACAGCATTACACTGAGTTTGACGTCAGCTTTCTTGTTAAGTGTGTGTGTTTGTGTGTGTGTGTGTGTGTGTGTGTGTGTGTGTCCAGTTTGAGTGTGAGTGACATCAATGTTGAAAAAGGCGTCAAAGAAACAAAGACTGCTTTTTTATTCATATTTTAGAGAGCCAGGTACCGAAGGTGCATAGATTTTATTCATTTGTTTTGTTTTCTCTAAATTAAAAATCAGTTACTGTATAGAATTCATATTTGAAATATTGGATTTCTCCATTTACACTCATTAACAACCAATCCCGCCACTTTGTCTTTGTTTGAAAAGTAACACAATGCCAAATATTAAGTCTCTTCCCTGTAACAGGCTTGAGGTTCTCATTTAACATTCATGTTATTTAGCAAAAGGCCTTTTCCAGGGGGAAGTCATTTGGTGATGTGGAAGAACTTGAAAATTGGAAACAAGTGAACGATGGTTACTCCAAGGTTGCGTGCAGTGACTGAAGGTGAGATCACAGGGAGATATTGACAGGGGAATGAATCACTGGGAATGAACAGCAGGTCAGTTGTGCTAGGCTTACGTCTTAGCTGACATGCATGATGAAATGTCTGTTAGACATGCTGAGATCTGAGCAGAAGCAACAGTGTCTGAGGAAGTCAAGGAGAAGATGAGGTGAGTGTCATCTGCATAGCAGTGGTAGGGGAACACATTTCAGGATATGACCGCCCCAAGAGATCGAGTATAGATCAGGGAAAGTAGTGGACCAAGTACTGTACTTTGTGGGTCACCTCCATGTCACCTGATATGACTGACTTTCCAGGCAGGAAGCAAACCATTTTCGTTCTGTGCCACAAATTTCAAGCCTAGTAAGAATTAATGATAGAGTCCTGTGGTTGACAGCTGCTGAAAGGTCAAGGAGGATGAGAATTGATTATATTTTGGTTGATCTAGCATCAAGTTCTTTATCAGTGTTGGCTAAAAGGACAGTCTTTTGTGATGTGAGACTTACAATGACAGAAGACAGAAGTGATACTGGTCAGTACTTGCTGAAGTCTGAGAGAAAATGACTTTCTTCATGATGAGTGTAATCCTTACTCTCTTGAACATAGTTGGATCTGATATAATGAAGCCATTGATGATAGTATTGAGGAAGGGATGCAGGTCCTGTTAAGTTGGTAGAATTGGATCCAACCGGCAGGTGGTGAGACTGAAGGACAAGATGCCTTGCAGCATCTCTTGTGTTGCTAGCTCTGTGTCAGTTAAATATAAGGGGACTCCCTGATATTGAAGTGTAGAACTTGGGGTAAGATTGTCGGGGAGGACGGAGAACGAGGAGCCGATCAGTTAAATAGTGAAGAAAAGATTTTGTGGAGCTTGTTAAGATCTTGCACAGATGCATCCAGCTTTTCCTTCTAGAAGGCAGTCATATAAGAAGTCACAGAAAGAAACAAGATCTCAGATATCAGATTGTGATCTCTTCCACTTTTTCTCTGTTGTTCCTCATTCTCTGATAGCCATTGAGCAAAAACATATTCCTGTGTTTATTTAGAAGATACACCAATCAGGAACAACATTAAAACCACTAACATTAAACCACCTAGGTTTTGTTTTCCTTTTGTGCTACAGCTCTCCCCACCTCAGAGCATGGCTCCTCAGGGCCTCTGGGGGTGTGATATGGTGTCTGGCCCCAGGATGTTAGCCCAAGATTCTCTGGTTGCTGTGGGTTGCAGGGTGTGGCCTCTTGTGTGTACGGTGTATCGCATGGATGCTTAATTGCATTTGGACCTGGGGAATTTGGAGGGCGGGTCAGTGTCCTTGGGCTCATTTTCTGTGAGAGTGGCTGTAACACCAGTAATTTCTGGTGCCTTTCTATCATGGCCAGCCAGCATTGACGTTTTTCAGTGATTTGTACTGCATTGACTTTTCCTTGCGATCAGACCGATCAGGCTAGCTTTTGGTCCCCGTGGGCATGGGTAAGCCTTGGTTAATAGGTGTAGGGTGTTTGGGGAGTCCATGATTGAGGAAAGCGGGAAAATTGGGTGCAGGCAATCATGGAGGGAGGAAGGGGTAAAGGAGTTGAGATTTCTCCTTTTCCTCGTCTCCAGGTTCAAGGATACCAAATGATGATAAGTGATGAGGACGGAGGTAGCATTGATTTCTGTTGATGGAGAGGGGTATGTAAAGCCCAGGTCGAGGGCATTTCCACCCATAAAGTGTTGAATGCCAGTGTAAAGGAATGAATAAGTAAGACTGGTGCTTGGCGGAAGGGAAGGATGAGTGTAGTGCTGTCTCTGGGGGAATAGTAGGATGGAAGGTAACACTGAGATGAAGGTTAACTAGAAACGTTACTCCGTGAGAGGTACGAAACACCGCCTTCGAGATAATGGCACACCTCTACCAACATTACTGTTTGAGACTGTTAGTGGTATAATGCAGTGTGTTTGTGTGTGTCTGTGTGTGTGTAAGCGCTGATTAATATTGATTTTCCTGTATGACTGACAGCACACACCTCACCCCACCTTACCGCCAACTCAGCTGGATGTAGCGCTTACACACACACACACACACACTCAAACACACCCTAACGCATACCTGTATTGGTCATGAGCTGTGTGTCATTATGAATTCTTCAGCTCTGGCAATGAATCAGAGCTCATCTCACACACACCCTCATTCATCTCTCTCTCTCTCTCTCTCTGTCTCTCTCTGTCTCCTTCTTGCCTTCTCTTCTGGTTGATCTTCCCCTTTCTCTCACACACGTCCAAAATGTGTATCTCTGTCTCTTTGTTTTTCTCTTCCAGCTTCACACGCTCTCGTTCTTGAGATATCTGTCTATCATTGTTGCTGTCTCTCTGCCCTTCTTCCTCTTATATTTTTGCTATATATCTCTTTCTCCTTCGTTCTGTGTATCTGTCACTTCTTCGTTCTCTCTCTCTCTCTCTCTCTCCCCTTTTTGAGCAACAGGAAATGCAGTGAGTAAGAGAGCGAGCGGGCGAAAAAGAGAGAGAGACTATTTTCTTGACATCACTGTGTGATGCTCTTCAGCGTCAGTAACACTTTCGAATGCCGATGACATTTCCATGCATAATTAACGCGCAGCAGGTTCACCGGTGTGTCACCCAATACGCTGCTACGACTCTTTCTCAGTTCAGTTATCTAAGTTATGACTTAATGCCGAGGTTTATTCTCATGTGTCCAGTTAGCGTTAAAATCCATGATGCGACAATGTAGTTCTACTCGTACGGAGTCTTTTCTCAACACTTTTGAGGGAAATGTGTACGTGCACATTCATAACAGTTTTAAGTCCCTCAGTCCATATCCAAGCACAAACAGCCGTGACAAATACTAAAATCACCAGCTTCAGACTTTAGCATGTGCTCCATGTCAGAACTGCACCTGAGCGTGAAAAAGATTTTTATAGTGTTACAGAATGGAAGAAATCTCAGCTGTCCATCAAACAAAGGGGGCGGGGCATTGAACAGCAAAGTTGCTCATTTATGTAAAACGGTGGCATCGCGATCAAGATGAGGAAGTTTTGGAATCAGCTGGATTTTAAAATCAGAAGGTGGAATAGTGGCTTGTGGTTAGCAATATCGCGTCGCACCTCCAGGATCCGGGTTCAATAAGCACCTCAAGTGCATGTGCATGGAGTTTGCATGTTCTCCCCGTGCTTGGAGCGTTTCCTCCAGGTACTCTACAGTGCCCTCCATAATTATTGGCACCTCTGGTTAAGATGTGTTAAAAGCCTTAAAATAAATTCAGTTTTTATTGCAGACGCATATTGTCACACTGAAAATTGTAGTGACTATAAAGTGAATTTTAAGGGGAAATAAAAATCCCTGACTAACAAATAATTATTTTTCATAAAATAACCTGTTCCACAATTATTGGCACCCCTAACAATTCCTAGAAAATAAATGTAATTGAAGTATTTCTGTCATTTCTACAGTAGTTTACAAAGCTGATCAGAGTATCTAGGAACATTTCATTAGTAATTTATCACTTCCTGCTTCCCTGGGGTATAAATATGACGTGGCACAGAGGCCATTTCTCTTATCCACTCTTCAACATGGGAAAGACAAAGGAACACACCATTCAAGTAAGGCAATGGGTACGAGAAAATAGCCACCCGCCTGCACCTGCCCATATCTACTGTGAGAGGAATCATTAAGAAGTTTTAAAAAACTGGAACAGTAGTAAACAAGCTGGATGAGGACGCAAGTTTATTTTGCCTCCAAAGCTCACTGTTAAAGAACTGCAACAAATGACAGCATCTTGGGGTCACAAAGTCTCCAAAACAACCATCAGACGCCATCTACATGCCAACAAGCTCTTTGGGAGGCCTGCAAAGAAAAAACCTTTTCTCAGTCACAATCATAAACGCAAACGGTTGGAGTTTGCTAAACGGTACTGGGGCTTCGACTGGGACCGTATTCTTTGGTCAGATGAGACCAAGATAGAGCTTTTTTTGGCAACAAACACTCTGGAACACAAAAGATGAGTCTGCAGAAAAGCACCTCATGCCCACTGTGAAGCCTGGGGGAGGATCGCTGATGCTGTGGGGCTGTTTCTCTTCCAGATGCCCTGGGAACCTTGTTAGGGTGCATGGCATCATGGATGCTTTGAAATATCAGGACATTTTAAAGCAGAATCTGGTGGCCTCTGCCCGAAAGCTGAAGATGGGTCGTCACTGGGTCTTTCAGCAAGATAATGAACATGTGGCCAAATCTACACAGAAATGGTTCACCACACACAGAATCAAGCTCCTCCCATGGCCATCTCAGTCCCCAGACCTCAACCCCATTGAAAACCTGTGGAGTGAGCTGAAGAGGAGAGGAGTCGGGTCACTGGATGATTTAGAGACATTGTGCAAAGAGGAAAGGTCGAAGATCCCTGTTTCTGTGTTCTCTAATCTTGTGAAATCTTGTGTTTTGTTGGCAAAATGGGGTTGTACAAAGTATTAAACATCAGGGGTGCTAATAATTGTGGCACCCATAATTTGATGTAAAAGATTTATTTCTTAATGTGGGATTTTTTTTTCCACTGAATAAATGCACCTGAATTAAAAGTTGGAATTTCCTCTTTTTTTCCCATTGTGGTCCTGCGTTATTTAGAACAAAACTGAATTTTTTAGAACACATTTTAACCAGGGGTGCCAATAATTATGGAAGGCACTGTAGTTTCCTCCCACAGTCCAAAAACATGCAGAATGGGCTAATTGGAGTTCAAAAATTGCCCGTGGTGTGTGAATGTGTGTCCTGTGATGAATTGGCAGGGTGGTCCCTGCCTTGTGCCCTAAGTGTCCTAGGATAGACTCCAGACCCCCCGTGACCCTGTAGAGGGTAAAGCAGTACAGACGATTAGTGAGTGAGAAAAAAATCAGACATGATGGTAGTAAAAGTATTTTTTGAAAGCATGATTCAAAGCTGTTGAAAGTTACACTACCACTTAATTCCGTCTTATGAGTTCAACTTAATGTTCCTACCTTAACCTAAGTACTGATTCAGTATAACCAACTCTACTGTGATGACCTGAAAAAACAGCTACAAACTATTTAACTATTTAACCAGATAAGTAGTAGAGCCAGTGTTTTCTGCAATATTTGTCTAACATATCAGAAGTCACTTGTAAATTTTTTCTTCTATCCACGGAGCCTATCCATGTGCAGAAGGCAGGATACACTCTGGACAGGGTGCCAATCCATCGCAGGACACACACGCAACGAGCAATTTGGAAACTCCGAGTAACCTAATCTATGTGTTCTCTTTCCGGGAGAACACATTCCAAAACCCTCGACCCGGAGTTGCGAGGCCCTTTGCCATTTTGATGCCACAATTCTTTCTCACTTTTTTCTGCTTTGGTGTCAGAAGCCCGGAATTACAAACGGGCCTTTTATCCTGGTTGCTTAGCGACAGCTTTCTCACTACACTGACTAGTTGACTGACTGTACTGCAGGTTCAGCTTTTCTGTGAAATTACAGCATGTGTCAAATATAACGCAGAGGTTTGCTGAAGACGTAAAAAAGGCATGGATGCTTGTTTAAAGTTAGACTTCTGTTACTAAATGTGTTACAGATCCCTATTCTAAAAATTTAAAGCTTTTAGGTAAATTTTTTTCTCTCTTTTTTAATTTTTAATTTTTTTTTAAATCAATTCAAGATAGTAAGGTACAGTTTTGAAAACTTTTTCAATACTTGGGTTAAACCATGTCTCTGTGCATAAACTTGAAACTCGGGTATTTGAACCTGAAATCAGTCAGTTGCAGAAAGTGAATAAAAAATGTCGAATCAAACACATTTGACTCATTACTAAATAAAGCTGTGGGCAAAGGACAGAACTGAAATGGTGTGATTAACATGTTTCAGATATTTAATAAAATATTTAAATATTATATGAGAAAGATGTAACATTAATAATATTGAAAATGTTTTTTTATTCAACAGAATTTTCCTATTTAACGAAGTGAAAACTGACTAAAAAACTAAACAAGCACCGCCACAGTGCAGCAAAACACCTTTGATGCAATCCATTGCAGACTATTTCAGTAAATCGTGTGTGTGTGTGTGTGTGTGTGTGTGTGTGTGTGTGTGTGTGTGTGTGTGTGTGTGCGTTTCACTTGTCTTGTAGTTCAGACTTGTGCGTCTTTGCCTCAGATTCAGGCCTAATCAATCCCACACGGCTCCTTCACACACACACACACACACACACACACACACACACACACACACACACACACACACACTTCAGGAGGTGATGCAGTGCATGTGTGTGCGCGTCATCCAGTTTTGCAGTCATAAGCCACGCATGTGTTGATTACAGACTGACATGACGTAGGCTTTCACACGTTTAATACACACCCGTCACTAAACATTGTGGTTGTGGTGGTGTGTGTGCGCAAGTCTGTGGAGGGTGGTCTTTACTGGCACTTTATTGATTTTCTTTACTTTGTGTGTGTGTGTGTGTGTGTGTGTGTGTGTGTGTGTGTGTGTGTGTGTGTGTGTGTATCTCTGTGTATTGCTCCCTCCATCATTGACGCACACTCGGTTATCTGTTGACAGCTCTCTGCTGGACTCCACA
>JAAGKR010005627.1:0-49300 GCA_011419295.1 Clarias macrocephalus
CGAGTCCTGCTCCGACATCCTGAACCGCTAAGCGCCTGAAGGAAGCCGAGGGGTTTGAGCTCAGAGGAGCTCAGAGGAGAAATCGCAGCCTGACCTTTTGACCTTTCACCGGTCATATGTACTTTACAGTATTAAAATCATTCGACTGTATGTGGGACGTTCAAGTCAAACCGGGACTTGGGATGAAAGTTTTGTTTGATGAAGACTGGGAGCTGTTGACCTGTTCCTGACCTCGCTCCAAGACATTTTCACGTTAAAGGAGTTCCTGGAAGGCCGGCGTTTCAGATGTGAAGCAGGCATTCTGAGAGAACTTTCCATCTTGATGTGCTCGTATCCAAGCACGAGTGAAACGCTGGGATGAGTGCAGTAGTGTAGCAGCGGATTATGTAGAGAGATAAAGGAAGTCATAACGGCACAACCAAAAGTCCCGGTTTGACTCGAACGCCCCTCGTACATTCGTTCTGTTCTTAAAGTGACAGAAAACTATATTTTCTTCCTACTTATCTATAAATCTGATCACTGATTTACATTGAGTGGATTGATGTGATATTTTTAAAATGTTGGACATTATGATCATAAAGTTTAAAACAGTTAAAAATGATACTACTAATAATAAATCAATAGCTAGTCGATGAGAATTTGGCGTTTGACCGTTCTTCGTGCTTCCGCACAGACCACGGTTATCGAGTACGTCAAGCCCTCCGACCTGAAGAAGGACATGAACGAGACGTTTAAGGAGAAGTTCCCTCACATTCGCCTGACGCTCAGCAAGATCAGGAGGTAACGCCGCCGACCACGTCATGTACATTTAATACACGGCTTGTGTTTGTGTGTGTGTGTGTGTGTGTGTGTGTGTGTGTGTGTGTGTGTGTGTGTGAGCCAGACTGACGGCGACGGCGTCTCGCTTGTGTCCCGCAGCTTGAAGCGAGAGATCCGGAAGCTGGCGCAGGACGAGTGCGGCTTCGAGGAGCCCACGGTAGCCATGGCCTTCGTGTATTTCGAGAAGCTCGTCCTGCAGGGAAAGCTCAACAAGCAGAACCGCAAACTCTGCGCCGGGGCCTGCGTCCTCCTGGCAGCCAAGATCGGCGGAGACCTCAAGAAGCACGAGGTCAAGCTCCTGATCGACGTAAGTGCGCTCGGGTTCCAGCCCCGCAGTCACGTACAGACGTGGGGAGGAGGGTCGCGTTCCTCGAGAGAGCAGCGTCTCAACAGCTTTGAGAATGTAAACGTTTATAGATCTTAAAGGTATGACAGAGAAAACACAACGCTCGAGTCATTATATTACTCAGAACACAGTTCGACGTCTTGCGTACATTATGATCTGTAAAATATAGACATACTTTGTTTATGTCTCATGCTCCCTGAACCACTTTTTCAGAATTTGAGCTAAAAAAAAAAAAAACAGTCGCGTCTTTATCTTAGAAAATGAATTGATGGACAAACTAGTCATTCAGCAGAGTTGGGTATAATGTGTCACTGTGGAACGCGTTACTGTAATCTAATTACTCTTCCTGATAATGCAGTAATGTAATGTGTTGCATTTTAAATGCATGTAATTTGATTACAGTTACTGATATCAATAACATTTACGTTACTAGCGTTACAAATGTAGTGTTTAAAAATGAATCAGAATGCATTTAAAAATCACATTTTGCGCGGCAGCATCAGTTAGCAAGCATGCGCTTTATTATTTTTTTTTCATTACCATTAATTATCGCCAGCCGGCCCGACCTGCTGAGGGGGTGTCTACGCAGGGAGCCTACGGAGTGAGCGAGGAGCGACAACAGGTAGAGGCGCACGCCGTGACAGATGTTTTCAAAGTAACTTGAAAGTAACAATTAGTAATCTTTTTTTGTGGGAGGATTTTTCTCCCTAATCTAGTCGTGTCCAATTCCTCCCCGCCACTAGGGGGCTCCACATTAAGGCTACTACTACCACTCAGCCGGGAGGGCCGAAGACTATCACGTGTTTCCTCCGAACTACGTGACACCAGCCGGCCGCATCTTTTCGAACTGCTCGCTCACGCACCGTTGTGGGCGGAGTAACACACTCGGAGAACAGCGCAGACGCCCCTGATTGGCTGTAGAGCCGTGATTAATGTGAGAGGAGCACCAAGTACCCCTCATCCCTCCCCTCTGAGAGAGCTCGGCCAATCAGCTCTCTCTAGACCTCCAGAATCGAACTCGCGATCTCCGAATGATAGGGCGGGCACTTTACCACTGCGCCACCCGGAGGCCGTAATTAATAATCTGATTTACATCATCATGTTTACTCCCTAACCAATCGAAGCATTTTTTTTTCTCACTAATACATAGTTTTCTTAAGACATTGCAGCTGTTTAGTTCCAGTCCCTCAAGTTCTCTTCGCATTGTGCGTGTGGAAATGCTCTTTTACTTTTACAATCAAACACTGATTGATTCTTCAGAAGATTCTTCTGTTAAACACGAGATCTTCAGTTGTTGTTTTTTTATTTTTTTTACGATTTGAGTTCACCAAACTTAAGTGATCTCTGATCATGATCATGCAAAACTATTTTTCCTAACTACATTCCTTCAGTTCTTAACCCAACGTTCACATTCCGCAATCTCCTTAGTCCTTAGTTGTTTTCTTTGCTTGATACAGGGCAATAAAGTGACGCTTCTGAAACAGAGTAACATCTTTGCCACGACGACACGACACGGTGGTTTAAGAAAAGAGAAGCTCCTCACTGCGTCCGTACAGGGTTAAATAACTTGTTGCAGCTGAACCAAGCATATTAATCACTGCAGTCATTATCTAATGGAAGGATCTTAAAAATATTAGCTTAAGTAAATATCCAGGTTGTGGCGTTTTGTTTTGGGCCGTGCAGTTTATTTACAGTGTGTAGATTATACTTACTGTACTGTTAAGCCCAGGATGCTGCACCTTGTATTTTACGCTACAGTGCATTCGAACATTCTCGATTTATGATTAATCCTGGTTTAACCTTCATGCTCAAGTCAAAATGATTCACGTTAAATATTTACAAAGTTTTTTTTTTTTTTTTTTTAAACATGGAACTGCTCGTTTCAGTTCCCTATTGAGCGTGAAATATTTTTAAATCACTTTCTAAATATCTTATCAGAGCGTAATGACGACTCAGATCCTCTTCCTTTGGTCATATCGAAAAAGGGACACCAGCTGCAGTGAGCAGATTAAACAGAACACACACACACACACACACACACACCAGTTGAATCGTTACCGGCGTGTGCAACTTTCATGATTCCTCCCCGGTGTAGCGTTCGGTCCTTCTGTATAATAAATAAAGCTGTGGTATTTCTTTGCTGCACAGAAACTGGAGGAGAGGTTTCGGGTGAACCGGCGCGAGCTGATCGCCTTCGAGTTCCCCGTGCTGGTGGCGCTGGAGTTCAACCTTCACCTGCCGGAGCACGAGGTCATGCCGCACTACAGACGCCTCCTGCAGAACTCCTAGCAGCAGCTCCTCGTCAGGAGAGACGCTCCCCCTTTTCTCTCTCCTTTTCTCCGTCTCTCTCTTTCTCTCTCCTGATCCGACTCTCAGAGAAGCTCTATGCACCCGACCAACTTTTAAAAACAAAACATACGTTTCAGCCAAAGTTTTGGAAATTCTGTTGCCTGCGCAGTTTTTATAAACTTACAGTACGAACGACGTCGGATTGGAGAACGTTTGTTTTTAGCGCATCCTTTCTTCTTCTTCTTCTTCTTCTTCGTTCATCTCTCCATCATCACTGCCTTGCCTTCACTTCTTTGCCTGGCGCTAAAGGGAAGCTGTTGCATGTTGCATTGTCTCTCGCCTTAAAACCAACCTGTGAATGGACTGAACTTCTCAAGATGACGTCGACTGTTTCTCAGACTTCTCCTCTAGTACTTTTTTTTTTTTTTTTTTGGTCTTTTAAAAAAAAAAAGTGCACTTTTTGGGCAGGATTTCAAGAACGGCAGAGGTCAAAGACAGTCATATCATCATCATCATCATCATCATCGTGTTTATCAGTAAATTGTTTCCACCCCTGAGGAGAGCAGCGGATGTTTTTTTTTTTTTTTCTTTTTTTTTTTTCCTTTTGAGCATCAGCACACTCCTGTTCTTATACTTTTGTTTTGTTTTGGGTTTGCTTTGGAGATTTTTCATTTGAATTGTTTTAAGACGTGTTGGTGGCGGTGTGACGAGCTGCAGTTCGCGGTTTCTGTCCCTGTTGTGCTCTATGTTAGAGTGGACTCTCGGCACGTTTCTAGTGCTACGCTGGAGAAAGGGAGGGAGGATGTATGCGAAAGGTCATACTGCGGGAAAAAAAAACAACAACGCTAAAGACGCCGAGTCAGCGGGAAGCCTAGGGTTAGCGTGTGTGTTTTATATGTTACTACAGCGCTCGAAGTATAATCTTAGACCTACGCAGTATTAACAGAACGGACGGTCCGATTTTTGATAGCTAACTTGCACCGGGCCGGGAAATTTGTAAAATCTTTCACTCGCTCTTTTCAAGCTAGTTACGCTTAAAACCGTGTAGACTTGATTGATTGATTGATTGTTTTTATTACATTTTTTTTCTGTCACAGAATGTGATTTCAGCGTGGCTGATCGAACACACGTCACGCTTTCGTTTAAGCACGGACCGTGAAGAATCAGTTACCATATTTTCTGGACTATAAGACACCTTGTTTTTATACATACAGAACATTTATGTACAATCTAGAGTTTTAGCTTATGATGTGCATTTTGTTTTACAGTCATAGTCATAGCATCGCATCACCATGACGTAACATTAAAAACAAAACAGCCGCACTACTGCTATCATCGCCATGGTGACGGGACGAACAAAAGCTTTGTGTAGCGTGAATTATGTTTTAATATTTCACAATCATTTTATATATCTGATTATACCACCGAGTTCTCCTGAACAGGACTAAGAGTTTCTTTTTTTTTTTTTTTTTTTGGCAGAAAGAAACTTGTTATAAAATCCCTAAGCTGGAGATAAAAGGGTGCCGTTAACCCCTTTGCTGCGGGTGACGGAGTGCTTTGTGAGTGTGTTTCGACTCGGGCGAAGTTAAACCGATTTGCCGTGTTAATCAGCAACAAAATGCTGTTCAGGAGTCGAGAGTCCTCTACACAAGATTTTGGATGCACCTTTAAGATTTAAAGCACTTTGTATCCACCCCCCCAAAAAAAATCATGCCCTCAGGAAACAATACAGAGTTGAATTGAAATACAAGGGGCGTTCAAGTCAAACCGGGATTTCTGGTGAATGAAAGCATAAAAAGAAAAAAGACTTCAAGCGCAGAATTGATGAAGAGACTCTTAGCCGCAGAGGAACATTTGAACGGTGCAAAAAGTGTATACGCAATCATTCAGTACAATCAGTCCATTTCCACATGTTTGATCCATTAAAGGACGTATTTCAGACATGAAGCATGCACTAGTGAAACGCTGGGATAAGTGCATTAGTGTAGCAGGGGATTATATAGAGAAATAAACAGTTTCTACTCTCATAACAGTGTTCTGTTATTTTGCACGCTCAAAAGTCCCTCTTTGACTTGAACGCCCCTCGTAGTTCTAATGAACTAAAGCAACACTACCAGGACAAACCCAGTGAGACATATTTGCATGACGTACCACAGCTACTGTATGACCCGACACCTTCTACTGTATACATACAGTACAGTGTCTTTCACTAATCAGAATTCAGTATTCTGTGCGTCTTCTATTGCAGGAAATACGGTTACGCTCTATAGTAGCAAATTCCCTAACATTGAAGAAAAGTTTGATGAGGAAAAAAAAAAAACTGTTAATCCACTGAGGATGTTTGCAAAATAAATAAATAAATAAACAAACAAACAAACAAACACTCATGTAAATATGCTGCTTTGCTTGTTCAATAAAAAAAACAAGTAGAATCAGTCATCGTCTCGTTCTCTCTCTCTCTCTCTCTCTCTCTCTTTTGTTGCTTATCAGAATTGTAGGAAGTATAACGTTAGCACGCCTCGGAGGAGGAGGAGGCCAAATGAGGAAAAAGCTCAAATCCATGATAAAGTGTGTAGAGATGATCTAATAGTGTATAGTATAATACAGGCATTGTTTGTGTTTAAACTGACATGTGAAGGAAAATTCACCGTGGTCAGGACCACAAATGAATATATCTGGGCCAAACAGAAGAACGAAACTGACTCGTAGTGGCTTTGTTTAAAAATACCGTACCTAACCACAGGTTGTTCCTTGCGATTGCGTCGTTGTTCTTGCCTGGCGCTTCCGGTCTGCTGCAGCTACGGTGTTACACCATCAGTGAGCGTCTTGAACAGCGTACTACTGAATTCTGAACGATTACTACTGTAACATTCTGGACTGTTTATCATCACTTCATAATCGATATCATCCTTTTTTTCAGGTCTTTCTGATTATTTTAAAAGCATTAGATTAGTCATACTTACCTGATAATGTGAAATAGATGCACACAATCACCTTTTTAAACTACTGGCCTGCATCAAGAAGACAACTCGAGCCACTCAGATGTGACTCTGAAGTATAATTTTAAGAAATGTCAGAGGCTTTTATTGACAATTATATAAAGTTCATGGAAATAGTCGATATTTGCAGTGTTGCCCTGAGTAAAGAATGGTACAAAGATGTATCTTCAGAGAGAAACCGTCAAAGAACAACGTTGACTAAACGCCTTTTCCAGCATGATGGATCACCTTATAGTAAGTACCATAAGGCAAAAGTGATGACTAAATGGCTCAAGAACAAAACATCAAAATTTTGCGTCCACGGCCAGGAAACTCCTACATCAGACTCTCAATCCCATTGAGAACTTGTGGTGGCTTGCAGAGGGGGGTGGACAAAAAAACCCACAAATTCTCACAAACTCCCAAGTATTTATGCAAGAATGGGCTGCGCCATCAGTCAGGTAATTAATTGACAGCATGCCAGGGCGAATTGACCTTTCTTTTCCAAGAGCTCTGCAACACTGCAAATACAGTGGAACCTTGGATTATGAGCATAATTGGTTCCGGAAGCAGGCTCGTATTCCAAAACACTCAAACCAAATCAGATTTTTCTATAAGAAATAAAAACTCTAATTATTCATTCCACAGCCCAAAAAAAATAAATACATAAAAATAATCAATACAACATATAAAGTAAAAATAGAACAAATTAACCTGCACTTCACCTTTTAAAAAAAGTACAAATAAATCCCGACAGATAAGTGTTTCCGTTTATGCGCGCAGGTGCTGTGTGTGTACGCACGCACATTACACACACATACATTAACTAAAGACTGTTTTATTGGAAAAATATCGCTAATGACACTCACGTGAGCGCATACTAATGGAATCACTACTGTAAAAAAAATAATAAATAAATGAACCAGCACTTTACCTTTGAAAAGAATGGCAACAGAGCAGAGTTTCTGTGTAGAGCAGAGTGTGTGTCTGTGTCTGTGTGTGTGTGAAGCCGATGGGGAGGGGGGGGGATGTAAAGGCGAGAGAAAGAGTGTGTGTGTGTTTGTGTGTCGGGGTGTGTGGGGGGCACGGTGGAGGGAGATGTTGATTATACCAGTAAGAGACGAGCACCCACAATTCCGCAACGCAAGAGAGAGAGAAGTCTTTGGCTCAGTTGTGATTCATTTGTGTATCAAAACAAGAAGCACATGCGTGATACATGATACTCGTAATCCAAGACTTGCTCGTTTTTCAAGTCAATTTATTAAAAATCTTTGCTCGTCTTGCGGAACACTCGCGAACTGCGTTACTCACAACCTGAGGTGCCGCTGTATTGACTCATGATGTCATTGTCAATAAAATCACATTCATGAAATGCTTGTAATTATACTTCAGTATACCAAAGTAACATCTGACAAAAAGATCTAAAAACACTAAAGCAGTGGACTTTTTGAAAATGAATATGTGTGTCTTCCTCAAAACTTCTGACCATGGCTATTGTCTTTGTGAACCTGAAAGGATCATCCTGAAGCCACAGCTTTGCAGAAGAAACGTGGTTGGGGAAAAAAAACAAAAAGAATGGATGATGTGATTGGAGATGACTTAAACGCATGGTGAAGAAGTCGATGTGATGAGAAATCACAGGATTGGCATTAACCAGCTGTTCATCAGGAAAAAAAAACACCTTCTTTTGTTGGGGAGCATAAAGATTTGACTTTGAAGCGATGGGGAAAAAGCTCATGTGGTCTGATGTGTCCAGATTGAGCCTATTCCAGAGTGATGGGCGTGTCAGGGTAAGAAGGGAAGCGTATGAAGCGATGCACCCATCATGCATAGTGTCCACTGCACAAGCTTCACAAGCACAAGTGTTATGATCTGGGGTTGCTTCAGATGCTCAGGTCGAGACTCAGCAACGTTATGTGGCAATAAAATGAAGTCAGCTGACCACCTGAATGTACCGAATAACAGTCACAGGTTATCACATCTGTGGAGTTTCTCTTCGTCCCTGATGGCACAGGGAACAATCCCGGACTCGGATTATGAAAGAGTGCTCCTGGGAGCATGAGAAATCATTTTTACACATGAAATGGACGGCACTTTTTTCGTGGTGGGTTGGGTTGAAGGTGGGATACCGTAGCTGATAAGCAAGTGCAATGCCGCTTCTTACTAAAGTCTAATCCAGAAGCACTTCCAACAAATAAACTTCCAACTATAAAATGAAGACTATTTAAGAAAAATCTGTTTCAGAAAATGATGTGACCTTGATGCGACCTTGACGCTCTTTGCTTCAATCTGATTAGATTTGTGCCACTCACTCTAACGAGAATCTTTAAGTACACGTGAAGCTTGTAACAGATCCTTGTCCTTGTCTATTTGCGTGTTCGAGTCACATGAATTAATAACTTGGTTATTAGTTGGTATTTTGCTGACGATTTAACTTAGATGCTTATTCATGGGGGAAAAAATCGTTTCTCATCAGACAAACAGGACGTGTGATGCTTGGAAGCCGCACTTTGACCTCGGAGCAGAGAGTCTTTTAGACTGACACTGAAACCAGCACGTTTGTTAATCATTCATTCATTCATTCATGTCTTACTGAATTGCTCTTTTGTCTGCCCGAGACGTGTTTACAGTCTTACGGCGGCGTTAACCGTTCTGTTTATCAACTACATCAACAATAGCGTGCATTATCACGTTATCAAAAGACTATGAACACAGTCTGAGGTGCAGCCATCTCACGGAGTACGCGGACTCTCGGCGAGGCTCTGATGCAAGCGAGAGGACGGCTTTCACACGGGGCCAAGACAAACACTCGATGCAGCAGAGTCACGCTGTTCCCGTGCGGTGAGCAAAACAAACACACGTGGCCGTAGCGCTGGCTTATCCGCCGCAATTGAGTCGCTAATTCCCCCTCCTGCTCGCCATAATCAGGCCCTATTGACGGTTTTTCCTGAGTCGTGGTTACACGACTGATTCTCATTTTAGGGAAAATATGTGGAGGCATCGCGCTAGCTGGGATTTTGGCTAAGGCTGCGATTTAATTCCTTCCCCACCACTCGGAGTGACTCAGTTTCCACTCCGATCTTTAGTGGTGAGTCCGTTCATGAGCGAGGAAACCACTCTGAAAGAACGTGGCGCTCAGGATCGACCGCTTGCACGTTTACGCTCCTCTCGAACGGAAAAGACAGAAGGCCGGACGGTTGCCTGAAGCTCCAGCGCTCCCCTGGACCCGAGACGGATACGCAACGCAACGCCCGTCGGCTCGGCCTACCTCAGCGGCTGTGATGCGGAAACCGAAAGGAATCCGTTTACACATACAGGATTAGACCAAGAAGAGTGCTCGAGTGTACTTCAACCCCGAGGAGCAAACCTGAAACAAGAGAGGGAATAAATAAATAAATAAATAAATAAATAAATAAATAAATAAATAAATAAATAAAAGCTCAGGAAAGAATATCAGTGAAGAAAATGTGCAATAAAGGGAGGGGGAAAATAATAAAGAACAAATACCTAACCGTACAATAAGTATATATTTATTTCATACACACTATTAAAAAAATCAGCATGGGAACTTACTCTACCATGGTGCACTTTTCCAGGTTATCAGTAACAAGACTTAGGGCATGAGCTGGGGTACCAACCCACCTCAGGACACACATACACATTCATTCACACAATGCTGGCAATTTGGGAATGCCAATTAACCTAATTTGTATGGCTTTGGACTTTGAAGGAAACCAGAGTAACCGGAGGAAACCCACCAAGGCGAGAATCGAACCCAGACGTGCAAGGCGACAAACAATACGTATATATCAAATTTCAGCATGGTTACTTACTGGTTACTGCATTTACATTCAGAGAGAAAGAGAAATATGAAGAGAGACTCATGAAGAAAATTAGACATCCTAGCTGTTATAAATGGCTCAGTGGTTAACACCATCACCTCACACCTCCAGAGCTGGGGAGGGTCAAATCTCACCTTGTGTGTGAGTGTGTGCAAAACTCCGTTTTGTCCCTGTAATTTATAACTGTGTGTGTGTGTGTGTGTGTGTGTGCGTGTGTGTGTGTTTGTGTGTGTGTGTGTGTGGCTTGTCCTCCACGACAAAGCCATACATGGATATAAGTAACATGGATGTGTTTTACAGTGGACTTTATGGAAATCACAATCATTTGAGACTATTTATAAGAATACAGTTTAGCGTTAACAGTTTCCTATTTATCACAGTGTACACTGTCAAAAGTCCTAATACAAATTCATGTTCGAACGTGTAAAACGCACGCACCATCTGTGTCGCTATTCATCGCTGCAAACAGTGACACTGACAGATTGCCGTCGCTTTAATTGCTTGTAAGCAAATTCGCCCACCGCTGGGATAAACTGACTCATACACAGCTTCAGTCATTAATTAATTAAGCCAATTTCTTTTGTTTGTTAAGTGTTTAAAATGATTTCAGAGATTCAAAACAAAAGGAGAGAAATTAAGGATTGTAGAATAATTCAGGGTCGATGAGTACACAAATCAGGAATCACAAATACGGATATTTGGTTTCCATTAGGCCCTGTAGGGTTTTATTGGGGTGTCTGGAGTCTATCCCAGGATGCTCAGGGCACGAAGTGCAGGATTGCGTGCCAAACGAATCACAATTACACACAACGGGTAATTTGGAAAATTAAATCAAATCAGGCTACAGTGTCTGTCTCGGACGGTGGGAGGAAACCAGAATATTTCAAAAGGAAACGCACCAAGCCATGGGAGAACATGCAAACTCCATGCAGACGGACTCGAGGCGAGATCCGAACCCCAACCCTGGAGGTGCGAGGCGACATTGCCGTCCATTGATACACTGAAAATTAATTGATTATCACTACAATATATCATTATTAGGTTCATCAAACCCAATATACACCCACATGTACATCACTGGGGGCACAGTCATGCACAGCATTGTAAGATGTCTTGGTTTGTTGAAGTAGGGGCCTGACTGAAACACCTGAATTCAAGAATTAACCGGTTTGGCCAAACACTTTATGTCCATATGATGCATCTGTCCATCCATAGTGCATCCATCCATCCATTGTGTATCCATCCATCCATAAAGTATCCAACCATCCATCATGTAGCCATCCATCCATTGTGTATCCATCCATAGTGCATCCATCCATTCATCCACCCAGTTTATCCATCCATTGTGCATCCATCCATCCATCCATCCATCCATCCATCAATCCATCGTGTATCCATCCATCCATCTGCTGTCTTATTATTAAAATTACTCCAAAAATGTCTTTGAGTGAGCAAAGTATATGAAGTGTTTCATAGAACACTTTGTCTCCAAGTACTAAGGTACTTCCAGGGCAGTTTTAACTCTAAAAAAAGAAACTTTGCTGTAGCCAGATATATAAAAATATAATTGCCCTCATTGACATTAGTATACATGTGCTGTGTCTGTTTTTCCAGCTCATATTCTCATTAAGTACACATGAGTGTTCCAGACAAGCCAAAAAAAGACACACACAAAAAAAAAACACGCTTACATAATGTAGGGAACTGAAATCCTTCCTTCTGCCAATATGGGAAGACCAGATCCAGCTTCAATACCCACCCCGAGGGCAGAAGGCGAGACACACGGGGTAGGTTAATAAATGATGAACTGACAGCTGGTACGACAAACAAAAAATTGATTAAAAATTTAAATAGTGAGTCTCCAGTTTGCTCTCAGTGTGAATCTAAAAGAGGGATGAAATGAGTGAACATGTGGTTCAGGGGGCGGCAAAAACAACAGGTCAATCCTGTTCCTCAGGATCTTTTTTTTTTTTTTTTTTTTTTTGGATGTTACCGAAATGTCACTATATTTAAAATCAAAAAGAGGTTACATAAAAATGGGTCAGTGGAGACAAGAAAGAAAAGAGAGAGAGAGAGAGAGAGAGAGAGAGAGAGAGAGAGAGAGATCTGTTGCTGTAGTGCAGATATTATACAGAAAGCTGCACAGCACCACCTTGTGGTCAATCAGAAAACAAAAGGTGATAAAAAAAAATGGGGCAAAGCTCTGGAAATGGCTAAAAATAGAAGCCTGTTGCTAAAGAAAGGTTCACAAACCTTTTAAAAGAGATCTGGGTAAAACATCCATGTGCTGCTGGTGCTCACTCATTAGCTTCAGTTTTTTCTTCTTTGTGAGGTGGAGTGTTTACTGACAAGGGTGTGTACAGTACTGTATGTCTACCCATAATGCATTATACTACTGCACGCTTACATCAGCTTTCACACTGAGAGAGCGAGAGATTGAACTGGTTTAGAAATGCAAACAAATTAAGTACATGATTGCAGAAGATTTGCGTGGCTTTAAACACAATGACTCGGCATCTTTTTGCAAAAAAAAAAAAAAAAATCTCGAACAGGTTCAAACCTGTTGGAATTGAGATCCTGTGTGAGGATCTAATGGGTTTTAAAAAGGTTGGATATCGAGTTTCAGAGCGGTGGAGGTGAGAGAACAGATTCAATAAATGTGTAGAGTCTTTGTTCGCCTGAACTGTTTTATCCAGACTGGAAGGACAGGAAATAAATCTTCATCATCATCATCACTGATGTTATCGATGTCATCAATGTTAATGTAACTGAATTTGCTTCTCTCATTTCATTAAATAAAGCATTAATATGTAACAATAAAACTAAAAATAAGCAAGTGATCTTTGGATAAACTATATAATGCTTTAATAAACACTTAAAGAAAAAAAAAAAGAAAAGACTCTTAGAAGTACCTAAAAAGCACTTTTGGCCCTATCGTGGAAAAAAAAAAAACTGCCCCTATGCCTAATAACTGGCTGGGCCACTCTTGGCGGAGGAATGTTGGTCCACTCTTCTTTGCAGAATTGGTTTAATTCCACCACACTGGAGGGCTTTCAAGCAATAATGGTTTATATGTTTAAGGTCATCCCAATTCTCAAGTCCAGACTTTGACTAGGTCAATTTTGTATTTTTTAACCCATTCAGGAGGTGGACATACTGGCGTGTTTCAGGTTATGGTCCTGC
The DNA here is from genome assembly GCA_011419295.1 of Clarias macrocephalus. Taxonomy (NCBI): domain Eukaryota; kingdom Metazoa; phylum Chordata; class Actinopteri; order Siluriformes; family Clariidae; genus Clarias; species Clarias macrocephalus. Next base: position 13,458 of record JAAGKR010005627.1, read on the forward strand.
CGCGTAACCCAAGTGTGATTGAGCTTGAGGTCACAAATTTACGGCCGGACATTCTCCTTCAGGATTTCCTGATAAAGCGCAGAATTCGTGGTTCCTTCAATTACAGCAAGTCGTCCAGGTCCTAAAACCTCAGACCATCACACTACCACCACTACCACCATGTTTGGCGTTCGTTTTATGAAACGCTCTTTGTTTTACGCCAGATGTAACAGCACACACAAAGAACAACTTTTGTCTTATCAGTCCACAGAATATTTGCTCAAAAGTCTTGTGGATAATCAGGTTGTTTTTGGGCAAATGTGAGACGAGCCTTTGCGTTCTTTTTGCTCAGCATTGCCTTTCGCTTTAGAACCCCTGTTGCTCTGTTCTGATCTGTTGCTTTTTGAGTTTTTTTTAGTGTGCTTCTCATCACTTACAGTATATACACCAGTAAATTTATGGCAGGATCATGGGCACCTCTCGTCTCTTCTCTGCCCCTGTGGACCAAAAGGCCAGCACGCCTGGTCCGATCCCACAGAAAAGCCAGTGTAGCGCAAAAACAGAAAATAGTTAATGCTGGCTATGATAGAAAGGCACCAGAACACCCAGTGCATCACAGCCTGCTGTGAACAGGCAAAAACTTCAAGGACGTTGATCTGGCCTCCAAATTCCCCAGATCCCAATCAAGTTGAGCGTCCATGGGATGCAGCTGACAAACAAGTCAGAACCCCTCACACACCCCAGAGCAGCCAAAGGATCCGCTGCGAACATCTTGGTGCCAGACACTACAGCACACTTCCAGAGACCCTGTAGATCCAGAGCCATCCTGAGGAGCCAGAGCTCCCCAAGTGACACAAGATGAACCGACTGGGCTGTCGGTTAGAGCTGTAATGTTATTTTTGATTGGTTTCTATTTAGAACATGATAAATATATTTAAGTGAATGACTGGAGGGATCAAGGTTCAAGGTTGGGGGGAGACATATTCAGAGACCTTCATAACGGTTAGAGACCTCACATTGAATGGGGGGAAAAAAAAAAAAAAGTAATCTTGCATAATGCATCTTTAAAGCAGTTCAGTTCATGAAATACAGTTGTGACAGTCATACAGTGTGTATTTAGTCATACTCAGAAGTTTCTATACTGTACACTCATCATGAACCTGAACATCCGTCATGGAAATATTGGCCTTCAGTTCGAATAATGTGCCAGAATGTTATTATTATTTTATTTTATTTTTCTGGAATCGCGACAAATTGATAACCTTTGGTGCCACCAAGACACGGGTACTGTTTACAGGAAAGTGTGTTTTACTTTGGAACATCACCATGGACCGAAAGAAGCTCTTGATCCAAAATCAAGCTGGACTACGTGGACAAAGTAAAAGTTGAAACTGGAGCACTACACAACATTGTTCAAACTTGGACAACACCGAATGTTCTAACAGAACAGTGACCTCAAACACACAGCACAAGATTACCACGGCATTCATGCTCAGCTACATACACAAAATTGTATAACTTGAACCACACTCATACAGTTACAACAGTGATGAAAATCAGATGCAAGAACGTAGCACTTCCACATTTATTATTTTATTTTATTTATCAGGTGCAAGTATTAGCACTCTTAATTCCAAGAAAAAGACAAAATCATACAGATATTAAAGTGTTACATACCATGGAATGCATTATTGTACAGTTCAAATTACAACAATAAAAAAAAAAAAAGTTAAAAATACAAAATCCGGCCCTCGCTGTGACTTGGTAACATTTCTCTCTATTTCTTCATGAAGAGCTCAGGTCGGCCTTGAGGCTACATTAGGGTACGTCCATGCACACTAAGACCTACAATTTTATATATAGGGAAAAAAATAAATTGCGTCTGCACAAACACAGAGAATTTCAGTTTGCTTAAAATATGCATCATCCATTCTCTTTAAAGTGCTTGTGTGTTACACGCCTCACGTAAACGCTACAATCTCCCAAACACAATCACACTGAAGAGTTTGTGTTCACCTGAAACGTCTCCACGATCGACGAACATCCACCCGCTGAGGTATAAGACCGTACTGCTCTAAGAAAGAGACACAGCACTTCATGGAAACCGAGGTCGCTCAACATCCAGTGCAACCGGAGGTACCACCTGAGGGTCCTAGTCGAGACTCGAACCCATTTCAGGAAAAGCTACTTTTTTTGTTTTTGTAGTATTCAAATACTGATTCTTTTCTTCAGTTGAGGAAGGGGAAAAAAAAAAAATCTTGTGCGAGTCAACATATATAATCCCATAAATTAAACCAATTAACCATTGGTGCTGTACTTTTTTTTGTTTGTTTGTTTGTTTTTTTTACGTGAAGTGTGATTTAAACTATTATTAAAAAAAAAAAATCCCCACAGGCAAATTAGCTCAGACAGACCCATAAATCTCCCCTTAATGAAAATGAAATTAAATTGACAAATCCTACACGTGAAAACCGAATAAATAGATAAACAAACCGTACTTTCAGGCACACGTTTCAGTTGCTTTTTTTCCCTTTTTTTTTTGTGGTTATATAAAATATTGCAGTGTCTGTGTTATAAATTTAGCTTGAGCACAGATTCAGTCGTGAGTCCAGGTTCATCCATCACAGAGCAAAATCCCGAAATGTAAACATTTTCCATAATCACACAAGCTGTTTTGTTGGAGGTGTGTGTTTTTTTTTTCCTTTTGGTTCTCCCAAGCAGGGGTCCTGAGTTAGGGTCTCTTAGTCGAGGTTTGTGTTTGTGTGCACGTGTTAGTGTGTTTATGAGAAGCTCCTGTACCCGGACTGTCCCTTGTGGATCAATGGTTCGGTTTCCTCGTTGCCGTCAGTGAGGATGGGTTTCGGATCGGACCCGGAGAACCTGCTGCTTGCTGCCAAGACCTTGGCTTTGTTAACAGACGGGCCTGCGGACGAGAAGACTTGGAGATCAAACAAACTGTAGTCTCGCTCCAATTTACCTCACAAAGTTGCTGAATTCTGGTTTGTGATTGTGTTATATTATTTATTTATTTTTAAATGAATGTGCTCATTCCAATACAACATTCCGTCCCTAGTAAGTAAGCAAGCAAATAAGTAAACAGATAGACAGAAAGCAATGTTTATGCATGGTATGTGGGGAGGAGATGTCGATTTACAGCTACTTTATTATAACTAACTCGCTTAATGGATGTTCTGCAACACAGAGTGCAACACTGATGTATGGGAATCACCTTCCTGACACAACCCTCCCATTTTATCCTGTCTTGTGACCGACACTGCATCCAGTGGCTCGGGTTTGATCACTGGCTGGGAATCAAACCCGGACCTTTCGCATGAGTGGCGAGACACCTACCACTGAGCTCCCGCTGCCCCAAATATCACTACTTTATAAATATTCTTCTTTTTAAAAAAATTTTTTACACAGTTTTTGGAACAATTCTACACAAATAAATTGGTCCTACCAAAAAAAAAAAAAATTTTTTTATATATATAGTTTATAGAGGACCACCTGCAGGATCGTAAAAAAACAAAAACTAATAACAAAAAAGAAAACCTGCAACATTTTACCCCTTCAAATGCAAATGTATATAAATAAAAAATATTAAATAACGATTTTGGAGTCAGTGTGGTGCTACACACACAAAAAATTAATAAATAAAAAAATTCGCAAAACGTTATAATGTCGCTTTATTGAATCAACCCACGACCCTTACCTCCTCACTAAGTATATAGATAATAATATAGTATTATAAGAATAAGAAATTCCTCAAAAAGTGAAAAACGTGCTATAAAAACTATTGTTTTAGCTTCAATCAGGATTTTAGTTATGAGCCATCAACTCTGCTTGCATTCAATAGAGCGCGAGACGACGGCGAGGGAGAGTCGTACCTGCGTAACTCAGGAGCACTGGGAGGAAGATGAGACCGTGAGCCGCTCCCAGCAGCACTATAGCTAAATACATGCGGAAGTAGAAGACCTGGAAGATCTGGGACTTGGAGAAAGCCAGGACGATGATCCCGCCGAATTTCGTTAACGTGATCCCGCTGAACACCTACGGACAGAGGAGACGCTCGTTCGATACGCTGCTTTGTCACATTAAAAAAAATAAATAAATAAAAATCGAGTGAAGAAGAAGCACTCACAGAGCTGCCCATGTGTGCCAGGGCCTCTTCAGCTCGCTCCACCCGTGTGGCCTGGGTACTGATGGAGAACGCCCTCACGATATGGCTGCAGAACTCCACCGATATACCACAACTCTAAATAACGCACGCGTGCACAGAAGGAGCAAAGTTTCAATCCTGATGTTTTCAATCCTCAAAGTGCAGTCTCTCTCTTTTTATTTATTCATTTTAACTCACCATGACTAGGTTAACGAGCGACACCGCGTTGAGGCTGATGCCCCACAGCCACATGACGCCGAACATGTTGATCAGGATCATGGCGATGGTGAGAGAAACGAGCATGGCCGAGCAGAGCTCGAAGCCGAGCAGCACGGCGCTGACGACAAAGATGGCCGCCAGGGACACGCCCAGGTTTAGCGCCGTGTCGTGGGCGATGGTGAGGTACTGCTCGTAGAACACATAGAACACACTGCGGAACGGAGAACAAACAGACAAATGATTTTGTGCAAAGCGATAAAAAATTTTTTTAAAAAGTTTTTTTTTTGCGCCACATACAGCAATGTCTCAACTAAAGCGCTCAAGAATATTTGTTTGCTAAACACAGCACAAACTGCTCCTTTCCCCTTTTTATGGCACACTCCCACTAAAACAGTTGATGTTTTATAACACCGTACTGTATGCGCAAAGATCGTTATGTCAGGTCTTGTGCAAATTTTATGACTCAAGGCAGAAACGGGTCATTAGGGAAGACCTTTAAACTTTGAACAGAGTTTCTGAAGGAAAAACATGCTCTGAAACTAAAAAAGGTTTTTCTTCCTCCTGAAGTTGCTGGTCGCAAAAAGGGACATGGGTGGGGATAAATAACTTGGGTGGGTGGGTGTGGGGGGGGTTGGGTCTTTTTTTTTTTTTGGTTAGTTTTTTTTAATGAAGATATATCTGAGAAAGGAAAAAACTGGCATGGAGAGAATTAGAGTTTTATATTTGAAGTAAAACTGAAAGTAAAAGTTTTATTTTGTACTCCGAGCTTGACCTTTCCTTATTTTGGCGCTTGAAAATTGACCCGAAACTGTGAGTCACGTGGTCTCTTTTTTTTATTTCCCCCCTATGTCCTTGGTGTCCCCCCCCCGCTCTAGTTTTTTTGTCCCATGTCCCAGTAACACACATGTAACTCTATGAGTACTGTATTATGGAGCATGTTTGCTTCTTTTTCTTCCTTTATTTTTTAGGGTTTGGCAGCCAGGTGACACTCACAGGCGCTTTACTGACTCTTACTGGACTGGATTGGTAACACTCCCCTTCCCAGTCAAAGATCAATTTTGCCCCCTGCTGAACTACATCGGTACTGCAGAGAAGTCAAGTTTTGCGAGATCTCGCAAAATGTTTGCGAGACCTCGCAAAACTTGACTCGGGTCCCATGTCCCGTTTTTCTAACACCCCCCCCCCTTCCTTTTTCTTTTTAGATTTACTTAATTTTTTTCTATTTTTTATTTGTTTTACATCCATGTCCCTTTAGGGGCTCTATAGTAAGTTTATCTAAAATAAACAGAAGAATGGGGGCTTATAACCACGTAATTTTTTTTATTTTATAAACAGTAAAAAAAAAACTATCCAACATTAAACTACTCCAACATTAAACATTTTAAATGCATTTATATAAATCAGCAGGTAGGTGGCAATGTTTTCAACGTGTCTTTCACTACATTGTTTTATGTTTCATCCTGAAGATTTTATATTAAAAAGGTGCATTAGCCAAAATTTGCTATTTAGGTAGGTTTGAAGTTTCAATGATTTGCTTTCTTCTTGAAAACCAGACATCAGGCTTCTCTCAGACTCTTAGTTCACTTGTACTGATGTCATGGCTTAAACTAACGTTTCTGATCATGATCTGAACCATCATTCCAGTTAATTGTACACAGAGAAAAAAAGATGCGGAAAAATAAAACAAACAAAAGATGTCTATTGTACCTTTAATGAGTTTTTAGTTCTACACTGTAGACCCCTGGACCAACACGCTTATTTAAAAGACTCTTATTTTTTCATTTTCACCTGTAAGGAAAGACACCGTGCGTCTTGTTCTCCATCCCCATGGAGAGCGAGATGTTTCTGGCCAGCTCCCGGGCCATCTTCATGGCGTCGATGTTGTCGGCGGACGTCTTCAGGATGGTGTGGTAGCTCATGAAATGGGTTGCGCCCACGTCCGTGTTGTTGTCCTTCAGCACTACGGCGGTGCTGTACGCAGCGTGACCTCTGTGGAAGAAGTCGTCGAGTGCAGGAAGATTAATATACTCAATTAAGATGCTCGATCCAAACCTCATTAAATCTTTACGGATTTGTATTGCGCTCCTTCACGGAAGCCTCACTCACCCTTTTCCGCACTTGATGTTGGGGTTATCGGAGAGAAACATGGGCATGAACCTCATGAAGTCGGTGCCGTTGGGTCTCAGTTTGCCGCTGGGACTCAAAGGTCTGCAGTGTACGCAGGTAGGATCCACCACTGCAACACACACGCACAAACATATAAACATCAATGCAAACAAATCATGCCACCTCAAAAAGCAGGTATGACAAACAGACCAAAGCTGGCGACCAGAGTCTGATTTTATTATTTTAGAAAAAGAGGAACAAAGATTCCAAAGGGAGTGTTTATTTACTTCCCAAGTCATTCTTTTGTTCTCTATATGATGGGAAGCTAATACATAATTAACAACCCTTATAGCTGAATTGCTTAACTAGAGATCTCATGATCATGACTAATGCGGGGCCTTTGTGTATTATGGTATTTCAGTTTTGGCTACATCAGGTCATCTCACAGAGTGTGTATTGCTGATTTTAAGGAAGTGCGCTGACTAATTAACTTGTGTCTAATGCTTTTGTCCAGCTAGAGAACAATATTTACATTTCAGACAATAACAATACACAATAAAAGTGACTAAAGTTAAAACTAGACTGGATTCCTGTGAATCTGAGCCGAATGGTACCAACTCAAATGTGTGTCTTACTATTTAATACATATTATACAAACTGGAGTGCGTCTACTTCTGTTTAAACTTGGTATTTGCTCAGTGATGCAGTGGATAAGGGGGTGAAATTAATAAACAAACATTTCTTTTTCAGCCAGAAAGGCCAGAAGTTCTACAGAAGTTGATGTGTCACAAATACAATACGTGAAGAACCCCAAATGCTGAACACAGAAAAGAATCCAATCACCACATGGGACCAGCTTTCCAACTGTGACCTCAGGGTCGTGTTGACTCTGTGGCTAATGGTTTACCCGAGGCGTTGCAAAAGGCTCCGGTAGCGTTGAAGTATCGGCAGCAGGACGACTGCGGTTTCACCCAGTCGAAGTAGTCGTCTAACCACGATGAGGGGGTCATGCTTATCCTCGAGCTGTAAGCATAGACAAGTCAGCAGTGTTAACGTTACCTTTAACCCCGTTCGGACTGGTGTCATCATTAATACTCCGGCCTTGAGGGATACATTTGTGAAAAACTTCTGACAAGTCGGCCACATTTCAACTTTACCCGAGTGTACCGTATCAGCCGAGTTTGCCTCTTCGGTTTAACTACAGCCACATGCCCCAAATCATGCACTTCCGCTATAATAATGTTAAACAGAAACATAAATACGTTTTCCCCTCCACACTGTGTGACGCATGCATTTAAAACGTTTGTCCATAAGAATGTGCTTGACTTCTGAAAATCCAATCGAACATCTAAATCTGACACTGACTGGTTAATTTTTTTTTTTCCCTTGTGACCTTCAAAACAATCAGGTGAGATTAAGCAGAAAAAGTCCCTACAATCTGGAAGTTTTTTTTTTTAGCCAATCAGAGCAAACTGCACAATCTGACCAAGGACACATGAGCAAACAAAGAACAAAAGGTCAGTTTTTATTTCCTTTAAAAGACTCATGACCTGGCTTAGATCAGTAATATTTGTTTAATAAAAAAATTTTTAAAAATCACTTTATATATCTCTGTAGAATAAAAATTAAGAACACAAACGGAAATCATAACCATGTTTCAAACATGGAGGCCCTCTGGTGGCCATCTGCAGTAAAATATCCAACTCTGCCCATTCGTACAGTACATTAGGTAATATTTGTTTCAAAAAGACCCAAATTTACATTTCAACAATTTTTTCATGAACGTCATTCTGTTGTTTATAGGCGTTATAGGAATTTGATTTAAGGATATAACCTCGTTATTTCGTTAAACGTTTTTCCTTATTGTAAACTACTACATACATTTCTATAAACAACAACTCTTCTCTGTGGGGGGGGACTAAAAGGGGCGTGGTTAACAAGAACAAGTTATGAACTTGCATATACTTTATTAAAAGCATTGACCTATTTTTATTATATAAAGTAGGGATGTGTGGTTTTGCTGAATGTGTCAGAGCTGGATAAAATACTATGTATCTCACAGAGCGCAGTTCCCCTTGAAAACTCATGCTGAGCGTAAACATAACACGAGTATTATCACGTACTTCAGGGTCTGCTCGGTCACTAACTGTTGCGTATTCATCTTGCTATTACACACAGACGAAATCTGAGTGTCACTGAAATTTCACGCTGCTCTTTGCACGATTACTGTACTTGGGTATTTGCACAATTCATACTATTTACACTGTTGTCACTTTGTCAAATATACTGTAGGATTGCACATCATGGCTGCACTGCAATCTAACCTCATTCCTCTTATTTATTATTTTTTTACGTTGTAATTTATACGCTTTATTTATATGCTCCTTGTGCATCTTGTAGTTTTTGTTCTGGTCGGTTCAGTGTGCAGTCTACAACAGGTCTTTGTGTTTTTGTCTCCACGGCTGCTGGATATCTGGAATTTCCCTCTGGATCAATAAAGTATCTATCTATCCATCTATCTCCGTCTACTTCATGTCACCTAGATTAAAATGATGGTTGTATAACAAAACGATAGCTCAGTCAGTCACGATGCAAGATTCAAAAATAGTATAAAACCTTCTAAAATTATACAGTTATAATTTAACATTTTACCTAATAAGAAAATTTTAACTATGGGTTAGAGGATGTATCTACTCTCCATGCTCTGGTGATTTTTAATTAATTATTTATTTATTTTATTTCCCCGTCCAAGACAGCAACTACCATTTTTAAGGGGAGAAAAAAACCCGAAAATTTACTTTTTAAACAGATTACACAAAGTAAATACAAAAAATCTTTTAAATTATGACTTCATTTATTAAGGAGGGGAAAAAAAAAAAAAAGTTTTCCAAACCTGCCTGGTCCTATGTGTGTGTCTGTGTGGGGGGGGTTTAATGGCCTATAAATTACCATGAATTCTGCAATCCTGAAGGAGAATGTCTGGCCATCTGAGGTCGTGACCTTAAGTTCAAGTGCATTTGAGCCAACACACCAGCAAGCTCACCTCTGAGTGGCTCAAAAACAAACCAAAAAAAAGGGAGGGAATTAAGGTTTTTTGAAGCGGCCTGGTCAAGGTCCAGACCTAAATCTGATCGAAATCTTTAAACAGGCCGAAATGTGGCTGATTTAAAACAATCCTAAAAAGGAGAACAGGCCAAAATTCCTCCACAGCGATGTGAAAGAATTACTGCTCGTTAGTTTATCGCAATGATCGCTTGATTGCTGCAGTCGTTGTCGCCAAGTGTAACACAACCAGTTATTCGTTTTAGGGAGCCATTACTTTTTCACATACAGTCAGCCAGATTTGGACAAATTTTTTCTCCCTACCTTAATAAATGAAATCGTCATATAAAAACTGCATTTCTGTATTTACTTGGCTTATTTTTGGATAATAAAATTATGTGCAACAAATATGACCAAAAAAAAAAAAACCCCAGGAAGGGGCGGGCGAATACTTTTTCACAGCACTGCAATTAGACAGTCATTTGTATTGCATGAATGAACTGCACCCAATTTAACGACAGACGATGACGACGAGCTGTAATTGCAACATAGCTCGTGTCATGAAATCGTCCCGTGAGACGGTGAGGAAATGAAACGTCTACACTTCTCTCTTTTCTGTTTGTGTCATTACCGTGGAAATGCATCATGCAGCCTTTCAGCTGCACCGCAAACCAGGATTAAATTAGGACTTTACGGTTTACAGCGATTAAAACTGATTGACTGATAACGGGTGTTACTCATGCACGTGATTGCTGGGGGAGGAAAAAAGGAAAAAAAAAAACGAACAAGATCTACACTTCACTCGCCACTAAAACACCTGGTTTGGACTGAAATACTCGTTAAAGTGGAAGTGTAACATTAAAAAAATAAAAAAAAATCGGGTGTGCTTGACCCTACATAAAGTGTGAGATAACTCAGTCATGCATTTGGCAGGCAGGAAGAAGCAGGACTGCAATATGATGTTTCTGCTGAGGGGGGGGGAAAAAAAAAAAAAGAAAAAAAAAAGGTCCTTCTCACTGATGAGTCAGTGTCACTTACTAGTTACTCATGAGTGATGCCGTGTAGACCTGCTGGACAAGCGAGTCGTTGTTGCAGCCCACGCCACCACAAATCTGATTCTGTCCCTCTGGGGTGCGGTAATCGTGACCCTCCCTCACCACGAAGTACACAGGAGGGCCCGTGTGCAGGTACTCGGTCAGGTTCCCAAAGTAGTCCAACACAAACGAGTCCTGTACAAGGAACACCAAACACACACACGGTCAAAAACACGTGCACGCAAAATGAGTTTTATTTTTCATGATAAGAGGGTTACGACTCACATCGGGCATGGACAGCTGTTGGTCAAGTCCGACTTCTACTTTGTCAGTGACTGCAATGCTGAAGGAGAACATTCCCACAAACACAGCGACCTAAAAAATAAATAAATCATGACGTGTACACCTTACTGACAACCTAAAATAACAAATCTATACAGTGTATATATGCATAGAAGGACCCAGAAATATATATACACACACATCAACATGAAAAAATATACGCACCTCATCTGACGGCCACATGATATCAACGTTGGTGCAACAACTGACATCAAGTCAATTTTAGTTTTAAAAAAAGGGCATAGACAAGTGTTGAAGTGTGTATTTCTTTTTTTCGGCCCTGCCCCCACACACACAATATAGTACAAAATAATCCTGCTTTCCTGACACCATGATCAACTTACCACCAGAGGGCGCACCCAGTCCTTCAAAAGGAAAGGGGCGTAGATGTTCTTGAAGAAGCGAAAGAGGATGCTGTCTGTATTCTCTTCCTGTCCTTCAGGCAGCTTAAAGCAGCACAGGATGTCCAGGCGATTTCTCTGAAAGGTCATAATAATAAAAATTGTGTTCAACTATATAGATTTCCAAAGAATCAAGGAAATTGGCATGCATTAAAAAAAAAAAAAAAAAAAGATCACGGTACTGTACATCACGAATAATTCCATACTGTAACAACTCAGAACATGCAGTATTTCTGTGTGTACTGCAACTTACTCCATCCCTACTGACTCAAAATGACTACAAAAATAAAAATAAAAAAGGGGGTTGTAATAAAAGTACTTGGTGGCATTAAAAGCGTAAAACGTTCACCTTGTAGAAAAATATTTATTCTGAAGATCAAGACCTTAACTTTAAAAGCAATGGTTGAACCTAGGAACATAAGTAAATCACTGATACTCTCACCTCTTGTCTCTTGATGTCCAGAGCAAGCAGGGAGACGAAGCAGCTGATCTGTAACAGGAAGTCAATAAAAACAGCCATGCCAGCAAAGAGAGAGAACGTTCTCACAGCAGGCATGTGGGAAAGCGCTCCTGCAAACACACACACACAGAGAGAGAGAGAGAGAGAAAAAAAAAAGAAATCAGAGTGAGATTTTTAAAAAATTATGGCTGGCACATACGTCCATAAAACTAAAAGAAATCCAATTATAATATCCAAAGTAATCAGGTTTTCTATTTTATTTAAAAAATCAATCAAATAGCACAATCCTGACCACAAAGTCCATTATTAAATCAGAAATCTTATTTTTAAACAAATAAATACGATAAAGCACTAAAGATACTATAGAACTGATTTATTACTTGAGAATGTAAGCAGCATGTTTCGTTACTCAAGACACGATTTATGCGACGTTGTACACAGATTCTGAAACGAGGGTTCTCACCCAAGAAGAACGCAACCGTCTCAGAGAGGGAGGACAGGAACATGCTGGGGGCAACGTCTCCCAGGATGCGGCCGATCTGCTGATGCAGCTCCTCGTGCTCCGGCCGTTTATCTCTCTGTTTATTTTTTTTTAAAAATGTAGAAAAAAAGAGGAAGGGACCATGCAGAACCGTGTTAACAACTAGTCACCACACACACACACTTCCTGCTGATGTCAGTACAGCAACAAAACTAAAAATTATATTTGTGACCAAACGGCACATTTATGCTTATGAATCATATTCGGATGTAACGCAATACTGACAGGGTTCACCGAAGACCTCATGATGTGGATGCGTCACTGTGAGGCGTCATAGTGAACGAGTGAAGAATGAACTGAACTGTCATGTTTCATACACACACATCTCATGATTGAGTTTGTGATTTATATTACTGAGGCATTCAAGTCAAACCGGGACTTTGGATTGTGCAGAACACATAATTTATTAGTAGTGTAACTTTCCAGTGTTATGATTATAAATTCCTTAATTTATCAGTTTAGCATTTTTTTTAAATATCAATCCACTCAAATGTAATTCAATAATCTGATAGATATGATGGATATGAAAGAAGAAAATAAGTCTTGTTACTGTAAGTAGAATGAATGTACGCGAGATGTTCAAGTCAAACCGGGACTTTTGACTGTGCAGAATAACAGACTGCAGTTTGACTCCCTTTATTTCTTTATACAATATCCTGCCACACTAATGCAGAGTTTCAGAAGGTAGAAAGTTTCCTCAGTATTCCGGAGCCATGATAAGCTTCACGTTCAAAACCCCGGCCTCCCAGGAACTCCTTTAATGGCCCAAACATGTGGAAGTAATGAGGTCAGGACTGTAGTTAGCAACAAGATATCCATCCATTTTCATCGATCAGTAATTCCACTCGCTGAATGTTTACAGGAAAGACTGCAGAGGGCTCCAAACCTCCTCGTCCAGGATCGCCATTCACAGACAGTACGGCCTTGTTTAAAATGTTTGCACCGTTTACGGCTAACGTTGTAGTTTCAATACCATACTGTGCTTGAAGTCTTCTGTACATGTCAATCGTTTTTACGCCTTCATTCATTACGAGAAGTCCCTTGAATACTTGACTTGAACACCCCCCGCAATTATGAGATATAAGCTATGAATGCAGTCCATTTATAACAAAAACTAAGGCTTTGCAAAAGTAAATGAAAGACTTAAATATAGATATGACGTACAGGTTTTCATAAAAGTAGATAGAAAATGCTGTGTTTAACAAAACCATCTGTTCAATTCGTACTCCATCCAGAAGACGGCCACGCAGTCAGTCGCTTCGCTAGTAAAAAGTTTGCAGGTAGTAAAAAATAAATAAACAAATAAAATTTAGATAGTTACTATTAAAAGGTTATTTTAAAAGATTGATCTTCAGTCTTTTTACTTAATCTTCAAATCTTTCAATCTTCAATATTTTAAAATAACCTTTTAATAGTAACTGAAAATTACTGGATTTTTGGACTGCAATGACTGCAAACCTTTAAAGAAAAAAGATTAAAGATTTAAAGGTTGCAGGTATTAAAATGCCACAGTCATGTTCAGTTACTATTAAAAAGTTAGACTTAAAAGATTTAAGATCATCAGTTACTATTTAAAAATGAGTTGAAAGGATTGAAGATCGTCAGGTTACTATTTAAAAAAATAGTTGAAAGGATTGAAGATTATCAGGTTACTATTTAAAAATGAGTGTGTAATTTTTAAGAACTTTAATCATATTAGTTGCCTGCACTTCAGGAAAAGTTCCTCAATATTTTCATTAGTAACAGAAAGTGAACATGTTTAAGCTGGTGGTCGAGAGAAGACTTCCCTTTTAAGCTCAAAATAACCATGATGCCTCACTGAGATAAATGAATTAAAATTAATTCTTAAAAAAAGAAGAGAAACCCAAAGGGTGTGTAAGTGAGATCTACTCCAGTTTTACTTCTCTAAAAGAAATCACAGCTGCTACAGCATGTGACTTTTTCACCTCCTTGATAAAGAACAGTCTGTTTTATTCTAAAAACAGAGAACACACGGGTTATCTTGTGCCTCTGTTTAATTTTAAGAAACAACTGACCTGGAAGGTTTGCACAATGATGAAGATGTTGTCCACTCCCACAGCCAGCACGAGGAAGGGGATGACCTCGATGACTATGAGTGTGAGGGGAACCCCGGCGTAGCTGAAGATGCCTAGAGAGCACGCGACGGAGCTTAGGACGATCAGGATGCCCGCTATACCCAGAGAGATCTTCGAGTCCACCTGAAAAAAAAAGGATTTGCAGCAAATCAAATCAATCAGACGTCAAAACGCGTGGCCCTGCAGGACTGCACTGTGGAAATTTTTAATCAGAAAGGTGTTGATTCATTTTCTGTAACATCACTGAATCCCATGTAAAGACAGATAAACCCACCAGCAGCCTGCGGAAGCTCCGGATGTGTCCCAGAGCCAGGGAGATGTAGACGAACATGGTGGCGTAGCTGATGAGTACAGTGGAAATGTCGCTGTTGCTCTCGCGGTTGATCTCGTCCTCGATGCTGCGCTCCGAGTTGAATGACACGATGAGCTCGGGGTTGCTGTAGTTTTTCAAAAATGTGACAAATCTGACAGGGGGAAAAAAAAAAAAAAAAAAAAAAAAAGCAAAAATGCAAGTTAAATGCAAGTCTGTACACATCAGACAAAAACAATGTATGCATCTTTAAAATAAGTAAAAAGTAAAGTAAAGTCTTTATTTTGTCACATATACATTACAGCACAGTGAAAATCCTTCTTCGCATATCCCAGTGTAACTGGGGTCAGAGCGCAGGGTCAGCCATGGTACAGCGCCCCTGGAGCAGTTAGGGTTAAAGGCCTTGCTCAAGGGCCCAACAATGGCAACCTGGCTGAGCTGGGAATCGAACCGCCGATCTTCCGATCAGTAACTCCGTGCCTTAGCCCTCTGAGCCACCACTGCCCAATTTAAATTTAAATTGTATTACTAATCATCGTGCTAGGGCCCTAATTATACTGCCAAAATACTCACTCTTTCTCCCAAGCGCGAGCTCTGCCCAGCTTTTCTGTGTCGTTGAGGAAGTTATTCACCGGGAAGGTGATCACTAGAGCAGTGGCGTTGATGTACGCCGTTCCTGAAGAGGAATAACGTGATGATGTGTAAAGTATCACAATAATTAATGTTCTAACTTAATAGCAAAGCACTTCTAACAAATCTTGCCTTCAAACAATCTGACAATCTAAATAAAATCATTAAAATTAAGAAAATAAAAGGAGAAATAAAAAGAGTTCCTGACCTTCATAGCCTCCAAGGGCAAGCCAGGGGAAGACGGGACCGCCAAAGGTGCCCATGCAGGGGTCGTGGAAATGCCCGGTGTCATCCAGGGCTATCGGGGAACTAGAGTAAGAAGAAAGGGTGAAGAGATTAAGCAAAAATGATGTGTGTTTATAGCTGTATGATTTCATAAGCCATACTAAGACACTGCGAATCTCCTTACTACTTGCGCTTTTGTTGAAAATCAGCCAGAAAAGTGCAAAGCACGACATGAATTATTACATCACAGCTGATTATCAAAAAAAAAAAAAAAACTGACAACTGACATATTAGCCATTGTGTTAAATAAAGCTTGAGTATTTTTTTCTGTTCCTGAATCTTGCAAACGTTTGTTTATTTAAACGGGGTGCCATTACTTTCCCCCCTAAAATCATATTCACTGTATTCGTATCCGTCTTAGCTTAGACATGTTTCAGATCAATCCTTTCAAGTAATTAACAACAGACTGAATGTAACTAAAATTATTATTATACTCGGTTGTGTAATTAATAATATTAATCAGTGGGTCGTTCGTGTCCAATTCCGCGATTTGAATCCGAGTACTTAAGGTTTACATCAGCGAGTCTCCTTACAAATAATTTCCTGTCTAAACACTTCTACTGTTAATACATGCAACTGTTTATATTATGAAAGAATAAAGTTCTCCATTATCTTTCAGGTTACATGTAAGATTTTTAAACTGGTGATTGTACCTTCAATGTATTTGAAAAATAATAAAACAAAAACACACAGCATACCTTACGCAGTACATGAAATGCGTGTGATAATCAGCGTACACCATAAACTCGTCACGGAACATGTGGTCCAAAACTTCGTGGCTGTTCTGGAAGTAATTGAGAATGCTCAGAATGGTGCAGTTGGTGTTGTAGGGAGCCAGAGGAGAGAGGCAGATGTCCTTCAGTGTGACTTTTTCCCCGTTATAGTCCGCCACTAGGTGTTCGATGGCAGTCTGGAGATCTAAAATCTTGGTAGACGATGATAAGAATTCATTGAGCACAGGCATGGATTCTCATGAAGAGCTCACGTTACTCATTCATCAGAATGAATTTATATTCGGACACCCGCATCTCTTACCTGATGGAGCAGAGTTATGTTCAGGATGGGTGCGAAGAGGATGTCCCCGGTGGCAGCCTCGAACTTGAACCAGTCGGTCCGTGGAGTGGTGATGATGAGCTGTTCGGTACGGAAGAACGGGCCGAAGTGCTCGTCGAAGTACTGTTTCTCCATCCTGGCGCGGCTCTGAGGGGCCGACCACAGTTCCACCGGGTCGGTGGTGAGGCGCATGAACTTCAAACCGAGGCAGCAGATCACCACCAGCACGACGCTCACTGCGATCACCGGCAGGGGGTGCCGCACACAGAACGAACCCCAGCATCTGAAGACGCGACGGAGGAAATTCTCAAACCGCTCGCCTAGAGACTCGCAGCACGTCACGTCACCTGGAAGTAAACAAAGCACCGTTACGCACCATGTTGGTTTATTGGGTCTTCTAAATTATTTGGGATTTAATTTCTTCAACTTTCATGATTTTTTCTCATTACAGCTAAGGACCGAATCAGCAAAGTAAGTAATAAAACACTTCCAGGCATTCTGAAATATGGAAATAATGACAAGTTTTCCAACACGACATGAAGTTTATTTATTTATTTCCTTAAAACAGAATGTCCATAAGTGTTTTTTCCTTCAAAGCAATTTGCCTACTATTATCATTTTCATTTATTACTAAATGACATGCCATATTTTTTTTATTTGTTTATAGTTGTATTAGTTGTATATAAAACTCAGCCCAAATGCTTCATCATTAGCTATACAGTTTGTCAAACACACCTGCCAAGCACATCAAAACAAATCTGAGATCAGAGCAGGACGTCTGACCAATAAAATACAAGTATTTAATATCACAACGGTATAAATTATTAACAAGCTATGTTTTGGATGGAATGCTGCCTAGTGAGGAATGTTCTTCCCGATGCTTACTGGCTGATCCTGGGTCCTTGTTCAGTGAAAGAGGCTCGTTGCTGGCCTGGATGGGGCCATACTCCGATGTGACGTCTCTTTGTCTATTAAAAAAAAAAAAAAAAAGGAAGAAATCAAAGGCTGACTTTGTAAAGACATTTTGCCATCTAATACTGTAAAGAGGGTTTGAGTACAGGTAGTGCCAGACTTAAGAGTTCCGTTTCCAAGTTAGATTTGTTCAAGTCAGGAATGTGTGAGATCTCGCGGACCTTTTTATTCCCTAACTTAAAGTTTTTCACCTATATCATATCATGTTAGCCTTTTTTTTTGCCTTGCATTTTAAAAAAAATTTCCAATGTGGAATTTTTTTTTTTTTGGTCCAACGTTTATTTTTTTCCACCCATGTCCCTCAGGAGGATTATTCACCATCAGCAGAGCTTTACAGGACAGGCATTTTCTATCATCGTGCTCCCGGACTGATTCATTGAAACTGGTGAGGCCGAGTCATTTCTCCTTTTTCTCATATCGGTATTTGGTGTACGATACACCGGAGCTACTTCCGTGATGTGTTCGCATCCACGAATGTTCTTCACGTTTGCGTCCCATTTGTATCTGCGGAAATTCATAACTCGGATGTTCGTAAATCGATAACTACTTGTATAGAGAAGGTAGCCCCCCCCCCGGCTCCCCCTATGACTTGAAATCTCAAATATAAATAAATAAGCACGACTTGGCATTTGTTGTTTTGCATCCCAGACACCCTAAACACATGTTAAAGGATGAAGCTGTGCGTATTTATTAAACCAAAAACAGTAGTTGATATCTGATCCTGTTCATGTTCAGCCACCCCGGATCGGTTCTCACCTGAGGCACCACGCTAAAGACAGCGTCCCGAGGAAGATGAGAAGAAAGGCCACGTAGGAGATCCACATGATGACGCACATGGCATCGTAACCCCAAATGGTCCATGGAGGAGGATTCGGTGGAGGGACGGGCGAGGGCCCGCAGGTGGCGACGCAGTCCTGACACGAGCATGGCGCCGACCCGTCGTCCAGAGACTCGGTGCAGCCGAAGGTGTTGTTATTCATGGTGTTTTTTCCGGAGGACGGGTCTTCTGTGAAAAGATATCCGTAGTGCGACTTGTTATATGACCGGATCAAGTTGATTTATGGCAAACAGTTCTTCAAAATCAATCATAAGTGTGTGTGTGTGTGTGTGTGTGTGTGTGTGTGTGTGTGTGTGTGTGTGTACCTGGGAACATGGGATCGATTTCAAAGGGAACCTGGCCGTTGTTGATGTTAAACAAGAACTCAATCCAGTTATTAGGAGTACAGGCACTGGCGTCTTTGCCACACAGCACACTTAGTGCCTTCACGTTGCTGGACGGAGCTTCTACATCTTTGCATGCGTTGTACATACCTGAGAAAGAAATGCATAGAGACTGATAAACCTTTCCTTATGTGTCTCCAAATAACATTCATAAGCTTTCCTAAAACCTATCGGTTGTTTTTTCACTGTCTCTTTGTAACACGACCCAGAAAGCACCATCTCGAGCTGCCGCTATCAGCTGAACAAAAGGCACAAGTGCGTCGCCCTTTTGCTCAGTCTGCGGTCAAGTATCGTTCAAACAAAACTGTGCCGAACAGAGTGCTACACTTTATGAATGATAATGTTGCGTCTTTTTTGTGCAACGCAGAACAAAAAATCTCTTTGAATAGATTTTTAGTCAAAAAACATCTGCTGCATACGAACCAGAGGCCAAAAAAATTATAAATAATAAAAATAAATAAATAGATAGATAAATAAATAAGGGAGAGAAAACTCCTGAAGGAGAATGACCCAGTGTTATTATGGAAGGTATGGAATATTATGTCTCATTACTAAACACATATTTAGGGCTGGATTATTTTTGCATAATTAAGGCTTTTTCATACTTGCGATATACAGATATCCCCGACTGCCATGTGGCCAAAAACCGTAACCGCTCAAGGAAATGAATCTCACAGTGCCATTAAATCCCAGAAATGCCAGGAAATCCCAGACGCCATTTTGTCTCAGAGCTGTTTTCCACCGTATTAGACTGTGAACTCTTTTTGTTGAGTATTTTTCCAAAATTTGGATTGCTCACCATCAGGACGGGCATTTTCTAAATCATAGTGCTCCTGGACTGATGCACTGAAACGGGTGAGGGCGACTCATTCCTCCCCCCCCTCCCTGATTACTCACCATTAGCGAAGTTCTGGCTGATGTTGTACGAGAGCGTGACTACGTTGGTGGTGTTGTCGACAGGGTTCACTGAGAACTGGGTGGGCTTGAGGAACTCGCTCTGCCGAGGGCTGCAGGTCAGCTCACAGAACAAGGTCATGAAGTTGAAGAAACACGCCGGACACCTGACATGGTTGAAAAACAGTTCGGTGTCGTTAGTTAGAGCACAAAGGACACTGAGGCTCATAAACGGGTCACGAGAGCTTCGTAATAACGCCATAAAGACTGCAAGACAAGCTGGATGTATGTCAATATGGTTGGTTCTTTAAATGTCAGGGAAAGGATCCAGACCTGGACAGGTATTGTAAAGGTATCTGGAGGCTTCCTTTCAGGGTAACCAGTTGCTGGGTGTCACAGCAGACGCTCTGGTCACCGTAGACCAAACCTGGGCAAAGTTCCTGCACACAAGAACATAAAAGTCAGCTAAGACAGACAACCTGCTCGACACTGACCGCTCGTCTAATCAGTCCGTTGAGTCAAAGGGTTACGTTTAGAAATACTGAAAGGGAACAGATTAGTGCATTTCCTCCTAGACGTTTACTTCAATAGTTTACGGTCAAGATCTAAAGTTAACGCTGCTAAAAAAAAGAGAAGCTTACAACAAACAAACACAAATAAAAACATAGATGATCAATAAATGCGTTTTCAGATTCACACCACACAAGGAAAAATTATAAACGCTGAGAAAAAAAAAGGTTATTTAATAATAACCAGCTTAACCCAAACATAGGAAAGTAGAGTTGAGATTTTTTTTTGCTCATGAGCTTCCATTAAAAAAATAATAATAAAAATCATGTTAATAGTCCAGACTTCCTATGAGAAAATGTCCACCATTTCATCTAAGAATTTTTTTTTTAAGTCAATACCAAAAAAAAAGTCAATAAAAGTAAATAAAAATGCGTCTTCAATATCATCCCTTCTGCAAGTTGGGTGTCTCATGGTTTCCTCTAACTCTGTTACACAGATGCTGCTGCAAAAAGTCCTGAATAACACAATAATGAAATATGTTAAATACCAGTAAGAGGTCTTGTCCATCTTTAGGGAGGGGTTTAGGAGGTCCTGTGTAGTTACAGTTGTACTTCCTTTCCGGGATGACAGTCGAGTTGCCGCATTCTCCGTACCAGATACAGTGCTGAGCCTCAGCCTTTAGAGAGAGAGAGAGAGAGAGAGAGAGAGAGAGAGAGAGAGAGAGAGAGAGAGCGAGAAAGAGAGAGAAAACACAAATAGCAACATCTTGTTTAAAAGATAAAAACTTTAACATTAAACAAATCATATAAAACAAGATTAATCAGGCTAAAACATATTTTAGAAGAAAAATAAACAGCATCGTACATGTAAAACTTACCAGGCATTTTTATTACATTATTATTACAAAAAGATTATTACAGGACAGGAATTTAAAAAGATGAAAAAAAACAAACAAAAAAAAATGACCTTGCTTTTCATCAACTCGATTATGGGGGAAAAGTATGCAATTAATTTTTACAACACAAACGAGATAAGCAACATAGTATTTCAATAAAATAAAAAAATATATATATGAATAAATGAATTTGCCAAACTGTGCTACAATTATTTTGACTGTAATTGACTCAAGTTTTTAATGGAAAACAAAAATTTTTCAAGAAGAATTATATTTAATTATGCAGGAATGCTGATTTACAGTACTGCTCAAAAGTTTGGAATCACTTGCAAATTTCTTTGTTTTTCTTTAGTGATGAATATTTTTTCTACATTCTACAACAATACTGGGTATTTTAAAAGTATGTAATAACACATGGAATTAGGTAATTAAGTAAACAATGACAACAGCAACAACCAGTTGTTATCTGAACCTTTCTGGAATAGTTCTTGCAAGAACAGTATTGTCAAGTGCATTTGAAAAACCAAATCAAGCACCATGAAGAAACTGTCTCTCAAAGATCCTCCCAGGAAAGCGAGACCAAAACTGACCTCTGCTGCAGAGGAGAAGTTGATTTAAAGTCACCAGCCTCAGAAATCACCAATAAACAACCAGCACCTCAGATTAGTGCCGCTATAAAGGCTTTACAGAGTAGACTGTAAGTAGCAGATACATCTCAATATTAACTGTTCAAAAGAGACCATTGTGCTTTTAGCATTGTTTTACAGTTTATAAAGAATTTTTTTTTAAATCAGGAACGACCATGGAGTTAGAAGGTGTGTCCAAACGTTTGAGTGATAGTAATGCGGATTTAAACTTAACAAAAAATTAAATAAATTGGACAGGGTGGTGACAAACAAGAAAATGGTACAGCATTTATTAGAAACATGCAGGGGTTAGACAATGAAACTGAAACGCCTGGTTGTAGATCACAATAATTCATTAGTATTAGTGTAGGGCCTCCTTTTGTGACCAATACAGCATCAAATCGTCTTGGGATGCGAAGTCCTGCACAGCGGTCAGAGGGATTTTGAGCCGTTCTTAATGCAGAATAGTGGCCAAGTCACTATGTGATGCTGGTGGAGGAAACCGTTTCCTGACTCGCTCCTCCTCCAAAAGTGGTTCTATAATATTTAGATCTGGTGACTGTGCAGGCAATGGGAGGTGTTCAACTTCACTTTCATGTTCATCAAACCACTCTGTCACCAGTCTTGCTGTGTTTATCGGTGCTTTATCACATGGTGATACATGGTCATCACATGGACCTCCAGAATGGTTCGGTAGTCCTTGGCAGTGATGCGCCCATCTAACCCAAGTATTGGGCCTAGGGAATGTCATGAAATTGCAGCCCCCAAAAAAATTAAATAAAATAATTAATCCCTGATCCACCCCCCATGCTTTACTTTGGGCATGCAACAGTCTGGGTGGTACAGTCGCTTCTTTGGGTCTTCTACACACTATAACTCTCCCGGATGTGGGAAAGACAGTGAAGGTGGACTCATCAGAGAACAATACATGTTTCACATTGTCCACAGCCCAAGATTTTCACTGCTGGCACCATTGAAACCTACGTTTGGCTTTGGCACGAGTGACCGAAGGTTTTGCTTTTGCAGCCCGACCCTGTGGAGCAATGGAGCGTGCGGTAAACTGAATTCCACTTCAAATTACAAAAACTAAATGCTGCACACAATGTATTCCTCTGGGGGAAAACATTTTTTTAATAAAAAGATTGAATAGTGACAGTGGTTTTCGCTGCACGTTTTATAACGTATGAAATAAGGGTATGGGGGGTAAAGTGTGGCACGATGCCAGCAGTCGGTACGTTTAATTTTTTTCTTTTAAAAAGGGCACAAAGGCACCATAGGAAAATCCAATGGGTACACGATGACCATCATGGCCTCTGAAATTTAATTAATAGGGCATCATAGCAACATGAAAAGTCATGATGACAAAAGGCCATCACTGTCCTTATGAATTTCGCACCATCAGACAACGTATTAAAACAGTTATATTAGTGTAGAACCTGGAGAGAGAGCGAGAGGGCACACTTTTGAAGATTTGAGATCTGAAACAACGAGTTCAAAACCAGACAGCGTGTGGGTGTTGTTTTTTGTTATCGTTTTTAGGTCTACAGTTCTGTCTCAGTTCTACCACACACCTAGAAGTCTGTGGTTTGTGTTTTCAGTTCTTCTTTAAAAAAATAAATAAATAAAAAAAACCAGCTTATGTTTATTGTAGACTATTTATAAAGCCAGTGGAGATGAGCATAGATTTGTACGATTTGGAGAAAAATATATATATTGAGACGCATATAAACAAACATTCTTGTGGATTTCTGCACGTTGCTGTTTATTCTACATCAAACAACTGTCACGAGTTTATTTTACAGTAATCCAGGTAAACAACAGAAGTGTGAGAGACCCTACACGAGTTTGCGGAAGATAACCTTTAGAAGTAGAACTTAAGCTTCATGAAATGAACATTAAAGGGAAATGAATAATTGGACATTTGTGTATTTGTTATTAAAAAATTATTTCCATAAACACACTATCTAATTTACATGCCACAAAAACATCCTTGGGCAAATTGGACCTGATGTTTGTAACCAAAAACACATTGGCATTGTTTGGGAAGATCTCACACAATCATGGAGAAGATAAAGGAGCTTCTTAAAGTTTTTTACGTACAAAAATAAAGTCTGCGAGTTAAATCACAGTGAAGCATGGTGGTGGGAGCATCACGGTATGAAGCTGCTTCTATGCAAATACTGCAACACTGAAGTATTATACATCGTAAATGGAGAGAAGTGCAGGTAGAATTTAACAGATCTGAGAATGATGAACAAACTGTTGCTTCGATTCGCTTTTTGAGTGTGATCAATTTGATCCAGAAGACCTAATGCTTAGTGTCTGATTAGTGATTTTGTTACAATTCTTTATGAAATAAATTTGCTGCAGTGGCATTCCAAACTATTCACACAATGGTAGACAGTACAGCATCCTGTGCCGCTGCAGCAAATTTATTTCATAAAGAACTGCAACAAAATCTTGGGAAAAAAAAAAGTAAAATTGAATCAGAATATTTGTAAAATTGCGATAAAATCACGATATAAATGATGACACTGTATCAGGACGTTCCTGGTGAACCCCATACCTAGAGCTTAGTTGTTTAGTTGGAAACATGGAAGGTAAAAACTTTGATATTGAAGAACAATATCACGGCTTTACATTTGTACTTCAGTTTAACTTACAGGTTTTATTAGGTTAACTTATTGCCACATGACAAATATTGCTGGATTCACAGTTTATCATTGTGCACACGGACTGATTCATTGAAACCCTTGATTCACTGAAGCCGTGACTCATTTCCCCCGCAACTTCACGCCCACACACTATACACAATATACCAGACTTTAGACGTTTCATACATTCAATTACACACTGAAAATATTGTATATAATAATTGTAAACATTGGTATCTGGTGCACTAAAGTGTATTTTTTTTGTACAATAAATGTGAGCTACTAATTCGGATGTTGGTAATTCGGAGACAACCTGTACGGTGTCAGGAAACAAGACAGTTTAAATTTGAAACAAACAAAAAAAATCATCTAGCTTAGTCCGACCAGCTGCTTGCTGGCATAAGTTGGTTGGACTGGTAGACCATCTTGGCCTGCTGGTAGAACGGAAACCATTTCTACATTACTGCTATTGTTCGTAGATTGCACAAGACTACAAACTTTTGCTTAAATAACAAAGAACCTAAAAAAAATAAAATAAAAAAAAAGTAAAAATGTTTTCAAACAAATTATATTTGAATTAACTGAAGCTGGTTTACTAGTTTTACAAGTTCAGGTTGTTTTAGTGATCTGATAAAGACATACTTTTCATCTGGGAACATCGTGCAACTGTTAAAATGAAGAAATGCATTTCTTGTTAAGATTTAAGGTCTCAAAAGTACAGGACAGAAAGTTTTAAGCCTGCACAGAGAATGTCAAACGACTCATCACAGGTTTGCCTGACGGTGCTGAAAATCTAAAAGATCTGTCCACAAAGCTTAAACTACGCTTCATGAATTAACCCATCACGCAGAGTGTGTGGCGCAAGAACCGTTATCTCCAAATAGATTTTAGTAGCGGTCGCAGTGGTGGTTGGGTAAACCAGCGTTTTTGGCCCTTAGCGTTCCAGATCAATGGGCCCTGTTAGTATTTTTTTGTTGATGCCCTTTTTATAGCCGAGAGAAGGATTATTGTTTAAAAATGGCCATATTTCAATAACAATTTACCTCAGGAACACTAAGGGCAACCTCATGCCATTAGCAGTTTTGGTGCAAAAACATATTAATGATGTTAATATACACTAAAGAACTTTAGCCAGTTTTATTTTTAAATTTTAGATTTATAGGCTTGTGCTACTAGACATGAAAAACTATGTGTACACTTGAGTAGCACCAGGCTAAGTGAGTGATGAATTATGATAAACCATCCTCGCTTGCTTTTCCCTCAGATAATGAGCAACACCTTAGTTAGCTAGTGCTTCTGGTGTTTAATCTTTTGGACTTTTTTAAAATTTATTTATTTATTTATTTTTTTTTTACAAAAAACAGTTGTTATAAATAAGAAATGTAGGTTTTTTTTTAATGTAATTTAAAGTTAATGTAGATTATATTTTTGTCTTGACATCCTGCTAATAGACTTGAGTCAGCAATAAGTCCTGGAAACTAGCATTGTTAGCTCTTCACTCAGGTCATGAGAGAACTTTTATGATTGTTTACGACTTGTATAGGGGTTTTCATCCCGGTCTCACATGTTTGTTATGGTCCCTTTTTTCTTGTTTCCTCAAATGACACGGTCAGAGACGGACAAACAAGCAAGAAGAGAATCTCCTGACAGGATTTTTTTCTGACTTGATCTCGGACTTTTACTGCGCAAGCAAATAGATGTGTACTAATGCTATCTGCTGTGTGTACATAGTACATTTTCTTCAGAATATTTCCAGGCTGACAAAGTGTACATTTAAAGTAGATGCACTTGCAGATTCAGAGTATTTCCTAGAAAAAAAACTAATATCAGTTAGCTTGCTTAGTTAGCTAGAAATTGCTAAGAGGAGATCATTCAGTTATGAATGGCTATACTTTTGTGCTGCTATTCACGTTCCATGACTCCAATAAACAAATTCACATTAATAATAGAGATGATCCGGTCGATCAACCAGTGACCAGAATTGGCTGGTTTTCAGTTTGACTAGTCGTGACTGGTCGGTCAGACTCGGATATAAACGATTCTGTACAGAGAGAAGAAGCTTTACGTTACGTTCTCAAAAACCGCTCACGCCTCGGTCTTTTTCTCCAAACTCTGAGTGAATTGGTCTCAAACCCACTCGCTTACGCCAGTCTCAAAACACATTAGTCAAAAGTTGCATACGTTAGAACGCCCACCCACGCACCCGCATGCAGACTCACCATCAAGCTCATTTCTGAGATTTTGGACACATAAGGTGGTGAAAATTATCGCAGTTTTATTAGAATCCTACAAGTGGCGCACTCAACTATTTGCTTAACTATTTTTGCAAATAATAAATATGGCCAATGACACAGATATGTGCTGAGTAGTAACTTGTGTTGCTGTTTGTTTAAACATCATGTCTCAGAAAAAGAGATCATTGCTTTGTATGTCAACCTTCTGCTCTACACTCCAGTCCAGTGGGTGGCAGTATTGAGCCTAAAAGCTCACAAACTCAAAAGAAGAAAAAAACAATATTGCAAAACATTAATTTTGCAAGAACTCTGAGGAAGATAGAAGCGGTCTGTATATTATCAGACATCATTAAGCATTTGTATGACAGTTTAGGACTAATGAGCTGTGAACGGATCGGATTCTACTCCACCCCAACCCTCCTACAATATCCGACTCTGTGATCCTGGCCAGTATCAAGCAAATACCGATACTGAATATCGGCACCACTCACCCATAACAAAAAAAAAAAAGCACAAGCAGTGTCACGTCAGAGAAATATGTGGATGTCAATAAGATGTAGATGGTCTGTCCTGTGGTCTCGAAAGGCTTCAAGACAACATATTGGTCATTTGCAAAGTCCGAATCCTGTTTAAAAGTTGTATTCTTTTATGTTTATAATGCATACATTTAAATAATGTTCAGTTGAAGGGCACGTATGTGATGAAAGTATATTGAATACTAAAAAGAAAACTGTGTGATTGCTTCTGTCTATTCGCAGGATTAAAAACACACAGCTTCTCTGTTTTCAAACCCCGCTGTCCATGTGATTCTCGTTTTGAAAGACAAAGCTGTCCTGATGAAATACCAACTGTGAACACGTGGTCAATTCCTGACCTCTGAATCAAGCAGAAGGTCATTGACCCCCACCGATGAAGGATGTAGTTGTACATCAGCCTCAACTCTGTGTTATGCGATTAAAATGCGATATGAAAATAAATAAATACAAATTAATAATTATGTATTATGACGTCACTGATCAGGAGACATCATCATTACATCATCGTGCAGCCCAGCCCTAATTCGGTGGTGTTGTGGAATTTGAGCAAGGTGTGTTCCCAAGCGGTTCTGCCAGTCCTGCGGCTTTCAGTCTGAAACCTCGCTCTGTTCAGGAAAGCCTGGAGTTGCTCTTTGTCTCACTTCACCTTATTTAGCTTTCTATAAACCCTGCTGTCGTCATGACCTGTTTGAACTAGACACAGTGAATGTAGCATGTCTTGAAGCTTGTTTCCTTTTTAGTTTTAACACAACTGGCTTTCGATGGCGAGGCTAGAATCAGATAAGGAGAAGTGGCACTCCTGAAGCTCTCGCCCTGGAGCTGAATCAGATGCAGAAGAGGTTTCTCTTTCCCCGAGTTTTGCATGCACTCGGCCGAGACACGTGACCAGACGTTCAAACAAAACGTGATGGCGTTGCTGGAAATGCTTCAGTCGACTCGTAATGTTTTTATTTCTTTAGCCACGTAAACCTGACCTCAGTCACAGGAACCGTTATAGTCTTTAAGGTATGTAAAGACGGGAAAGGTTGCAAAGTTTTTTTCTCTCTGTACACTTCACAGTGGTCCGATTTCATCACTGATATCTAAAAAGAAAAAAGGTCAAAACGCATGTTCAAATATCACAGTGTTCTGACTGGCTCTAATACTATTGTTATTGTTTCCATGGCAACAGCTCATACACGTGGACTTGTATGTAGGGCTGAAACGATTCCTTGAGTAATTCAATTACAAAAAATGATCGAGGCAAAATATTCTGCCTTGAAGCTTCTTTTAATTATTTTTAAAAGCTTGCGTTATGTGTTTGCGCAATTATTTGTTTGGCGTGACACAGCGCGCTTCCGGATGTAAGCCGCCAGTAAACACAAACGAAGAAGAAGCGCTTACGTCACCCACAAAGCGGAAGGAGATGCAAACTGTTAGCTGTGTATTGATGTGAGGAAGCATTCTGTTGTGGGCTGCAAAATAGAAGGGAGCGATAAAAAAAATTCTATCAGTGAAAAAAAAAATTTCAGCAGCAGGAAACATTGCTTTAAAGCGCAGGACAAGCCTTAGTTCGGAGCATGTTAACATGCTCACCTTTCTTCATTGCAATCACATGCTCCTTTAAAGACTAGTGTGCACACATCCAAGAGAGAGACATTTATATTCCGATGAACACCATGTATGGTTCCTGTCCATGGATTTTTGCATCCTAAATGTCATCACAAAGCATTCCAACAAGAAGTCAGTAAAGGCTTATGTTATGCCTGAGCTGTAGATTTTGAAACTTTTAGTTCTGAAAGTTAAAGTTGCACAACTTATTGTTTTTGTATAATTATTTCTTTAAATGTGTGCCTTAGTTTTTTTGATGCTTTGAAATACCGTTTTGTAAGTTTTTTCATCTTTAAAAAAAGCTTTAAAATAAGAATGTATTCTTATTCATCTCAGTCAACTTTAAACTATTCCTTTATTGTGAATAATGACTGTTTATTTTTTGATAAAATGCCATATGCATTTAAAAACTAAACTTTTATAAAAAGAAAACCAATTATTTTTTGTTTCTCTTATATCCTCCTGACTACTGGCAGTTCAAATTTGTCTTCTCTAGAGGACATTTGTAAACTTGAATATCTCCCATATCCTGAATGCTACCTAATCAACTCCTCTTGTGCTTTAAAGAGGACATTCAGGACTTTTAAATGGTACCAGATTTATAGGGGTGGGGCTTTGGAAACCTCCTCTTCCTCCTTCAAGAAAATGGCATCTATCACCACCAGGACATTTTATGGAAAGAAGAAAAGTAACTGCTTAATCTTTTTTATTGATAAAGTTTTATCTTGAAATGTTGTTGTTTTATCTTAGATGAATCTATAAAAAACACTTTCATTAATTTTCTAATGTAATGTATGAATGTTTTTCCATGATAAGTGAGAATTTATAAAATGTCCTCCTTAGTGGACAGTTGTAATTATTACCAAAATTTTGATTATCATAAGCAGGAAGGGAATCACTTTCAGAGGCAGAGAATTTTGCTGCAAATTGTTGTTGAAAACACAGATATTGCGTTGTCAGATGAGGAAGATGGAAATGCAGAGTTTGTGGCAGAGTCAGAAAGCACAGATGATGAAGTTCAGACAGGGCAAACAGAGGCAGAAGAGTCCGCGAGAGAACAACCATCCACATCTGGCCAGTATGTTCCGGGCAAACCATACCCAACTGGATTGAAGGTGTTTGTCTTGGCCACACCAAATGGCGTGGTCTTAGATTTTGTTGTGTACCAAGGCAAGACCACCTTCCCAACAGCAGGACAGGGCATCGGAGCACAAGCTGTTCTTCATTTGACTGAGTCCGTTCCCAGAGGAACCCACTTGTTCTTTGACCGGTACTTTACGACCGTCGACCTCCGCTCCGTCCTGACAGGAACAGGAACTCTGATGAAGAACAGAATTCCAAAGGAGTGCAACATTATAGGGGACCAGGCCATCAAAAAAAAGGAAGAGGGACATCTGATGGTGGTCAGACGAAGCCCTCCTAAACTTGTCATCAAGTGGTTTGACATAAGCCAGTGGTCATGGCATCCTCTGCATTATGGCATTGAGCCTCAAGACACATGCAAGAGATGGTCTAAGAAGGACAGAAGGTATGTTCAGGAGTCAAGACCACTGGCAGTAGCTGAGTACAAAAGCAACATGGGTGGGGTAGACGTGGCCGACCGGATGCTAAGTTTCTACAAGATGGCCACTTGCACTCAAATGGGCGGTGCGTGTAATTTTGCACTTTTTTGATTTGGCAATCACCAATGTATGGCTTCAGTACAGCAAGCTTCAAGGGAAGAAACTACTGAAGTTTCTTGAATTCAAATTGCTCCTTGGTGAGTAGCTGATTACCCATGGTTAAGCTGGAATCTCTAGTGAGAGTGAAGATAACTACACTCCTCCACGTCAAAAGTGGAAACATCGGCCGAATGCATCCCTGAGACACTATGGAGCCATCCATCTTCCAGAAATGGTGGATGAAGCACATGCATCCAGGTGTCGCAGATCTGGATGTAACAGCAAAACGTATGTGATGTGCACTGTGTAAATATGTGCACTAAGTGTCGTACCCTATAAACAAGAAACACAAAGTTCCAAAATACAAACACCACACTAACAATGATGTGTTATTTCCAGTCCAAGTTCATACTGATTCTTGAAATTTTCTTTGTAATTTCCTAGTTGTGTTCATGGTTCGTTTTCGGATATACTAACTTCCGTTGTCCATTGGGGTGGACCCAACATATTGAGAAAATAAAACTTAAAAAAAAAAAAAAAAACTTGTCAGTATGCTCATTGACTTTCAAACAATTGGAAAAAGGAAAAATAAAAAGTCATTTGAAAATATTTTTTTTCCTGGTAGTCAGGAGGATATATACACCGCCAAAAAATAAAGGGAACACTTAGTCCCAGTTTGACTTGAACCATGTCCTCTCATATGTGTATGAAAGTTCAAATCAAACCGGACCCAAGTTTTCTTTATTATTTTGAGCAGTATATTTCACATTGCCGTTTAATTAAGCAAAAGTACATTTTATCCGATTACTCAATTAAATCGATAAAATTTTTGGTAGAATACTCCATTACTAAAATATTAGATAGCAACTGCCCTACTTGTATGCATGACAAACACTCCACATCACCTAAGACTAATAATATAAACTCTTCAAAACCTTTTCTATGATAAAGCAGAACCGAAATTCAGTAATGTGATTTTTTTTGTTGTTATTTTTCTTTTTAGTTCTTCTTGCTTTACAGTGAATGGCATCCAGTAAGTTGCCATCTAACATTTATTTAACACTAGAGATTTATCCGTGGGTCTGCCCACATAAAGAGCGTTATGATATAAAAGTCGATAATGACGGAACTTCCTGCACAAACACCGGCCAAACAGAATTTCTGTTGTATGTATGACAACAGAGATGGAAGACAAGCATAAGAAAAAGAAACAGATTTGCAGAAGGATTCTCGACTGTAAATTCTTTGTAACAGTCAAAGTTTCCAAGCTGAGAAAAGTCTTCAGGACGGAGGAGTTTAAAATGAGTGAGCGAAAGAGAGAGAGAGAGAGAGAGAGAGAGAGAGAGAGAGACAGAGTCTGGTGAGGAAATGATTGTTTATCACAGCTTCATTGTAGGTGAGAACAGGAACTTACTTGTGTCTCAGACGTTCCACATCAATAAATCAAAATCTAAACATGTCGTTTGTGAACAACGAAAAAAAAAAACACTGCAATGTTATAAACAGAAGAGAATGCTCCAGGCCGTGATGTCGGATAAAAATGACACTTGTTATCGTTATGAAATGTTATCATCGCCATAGTAACTACTGATCAAGATAACCATATTTAAATGTCCGTCCATGTTTTTCCCCCAGTGTGAACACAATGTCCTTGCTAACAAATTAGAAAGTTTCATTACGAATCACATCTTCAAAACAGACCAACACCTGGCTGATCAAAAATGACAGAGCATCCTGGTCCGGGGTTCATAGTGACACCGCGCGACTCATAGAACAGGTTCTTGTGTACGGCTTGGTCCCTAAAGCACAAAAATCTATACTAGATAAAAACAAGTGTGAGTGAAAATTTGTTGAGTCAGTGTGTGTGATGAAATACGGAGCTTCAGGGTCGGTTTCAGTCAGAGGGGGTGTCCACTGCAAACAGAATGAACCGGAACAGAATGAGGAAGAGGAAAAATTGCACATTTTTTGGTTAGGAATTTTGCACTTATGGTGGAAAAGTTTGCCAAGATTCACTCACTACAGCATGGTGACAAACAAAAATGTCTACACGTCTTTTTCTCACTAGTTTTTGTCTGCTTCCTTTAAAAGGTTCACAATTTAATGCTATCACTTGCTTAATTATTTTTTGTTTGGTCGAAATTATATCTATTAGTTCTCTAGTTGAAACTGACTTCTACACCCTCGGTAGCAGGCAGCCATGTCCACAAATCTCCGCCCCCTAGGCATCGACGCTGTCCAATAGCGTGTCTAGAAAGAAGTATGGACACATGGCGCGTCCAATCATGAATAAGCATCCGGCTGGGAATTTTTTTCTCCCAAAGTTTTCCAAGTCAGCCATTTAATTCATTTTATACAGAGGTTCGGCGTAAACAAACTGTAATTTATATATCATTATCATTTTATTATATTCTAAAGACCTTCTAAAATACTTGTACAAGTAAAAAAAGAGTAAAAAATTACATCTTTAATGGACCTAAACACTGCTAACATTGCAGCTAAAACCGGGTACTTATTGTTCTTTCTGAATTTCCAATCGAAAATAAAACTCTCTGCACCATAAACAGATACGTCACAAATAACGTTTAATACTAATATCCAGCGCAATAATGCTAATAATGCTAATTAAGCGTAAAGCGTAGCCAAACAAGTTTTAGCAACCGGAGCTTTGCCGCCTCGTTATCTCCAACAGCGAAATAAAACCGATACGAGATACAAAACTCACCTGTCGCGTTTCCGAGAGTAATATAATAACTCCTAACAGCCCCCAAATGCAGGTTATTTTCGAGAGAGCCATCCTTCCCGCCCTCCTGCGGTACACTGACTGACTGAACCCAACTGAGCTCGGTCTGTTATCATCCGTCACTACGCAAGCGCTCGCGTGATCCGCAGTGCGCATGCGCAAAATGTGGCTCATCGCTCTACCCGACCGCTGAAACGCTCACGCATGCGCAGTGTGTCCGGAGCTGATTGGAAGGGATGATTTAATCAAATCAACGTGAAAAAAGGTCCACGAGGTCAAATACAATAATAAAAATAATAATATGGTTATTTTTATGTGCACAAGACGAATATGAAGCATATTTTCTTTCTAATATAACATAATAATTAATTAATTAATTAATTAATATAACATTCTGTTATTAGTATAATGTTGCATGTATCTATCTATATCTATATACAATTAACAACCTTTAAGCCTAAACAGGAAGTCAAATATTATTTACAACACTTGATTCCGGAGTATTTTCCACTCTTGACTTAGTGAACCGGACTAAGACTATAAAATGATGCTCTGCTGCCCCCTCGTGCTTTAATGCATTAATTACACCATGTAGGTGTCATTTGTTTTTCCTCTTTACTCCAAATACAGTGAATTTGTCTTGTGGATTAATGTTGTTTTTAAATCTTTTGTTAGTTTCAAGATGATTTTATTTTATTTTATTTTATATTATGTAAGACCAATTAGTATAGATCTTGCATTTTGAATGTTTTGTAAATTGGTAGTTTGGCAACCTACCCCAGGAGACTTAAGGCATGAGGCGGGGATACACTGTACGGGGTGCCAATCCATCACAGGGTGTGCACAAACACACACACACACACACACACACACACACTACAGGCAATTTGGAAATGCCAATTAGCCTAATGCATGTCTTCGGACTGTGGGAGGAAATCAGAGTACCTGAAGAAGACCCACTAAGACCCCACTATGAGAACATGCAAAAGTCCTGCACACAGACCCAAAGGTGGGAGTCAAACCTGGACCCTGGAGGTGCAAGGACATAGTGCTAAGCCACAGTACATTTGACTGATAAAATTTTTTTTTTTTAATCTTATTTCATGTAGATAAGGACCCATTAGTATAGATCTTGCATTGCAATATTATTTACAATATTTGCATGTTTATGGATGCTACTAATGCATCTTAAGATTTAGATTCAATTATTTGTCACATGCATCTTACAGCAAATTATTTTCTAACAATGAATCCCAGTTATGAAGCTGGAGTCAAAGCAAAAGCACAGGGTCAGCCAGGACACAGCAATCCTGGAGCAGATGGGGGTTAAGGGCTTTGCTCTCCTCAAGGACTCAACAGTGGACGTCTGGTGATGGTAGCGCTTGAACCCTTGATCTGTAACCCAATAACCCACAAACTTTACTATTTGAGCCACCACTGGCATTTTCCTCAATCAAATCACAGCACTGGTAAAGAGGCACTTCTGAGCTTTTGGACACTATATGGTCAAAATACTGTGGGTGCACATTTGACTATCACAACAAGTGTTTCAGGGAACACCGCAAGCGGGTGTGCGTTTCAGCTGTCCACATACTTTTGGTTATATATAAAATGTACAACTTGGTTACACTTTTTATCAACTGTATTGATTCTGATTTTGCATTTTTTTTTTTGAAGAATGTGTGTAGTATCATACGAGTAAAACCATTCGCTACACTTTAACTCATTTCACCTTTATTCATTCGACTGAAATAACAAATGAACAGCGTGTGTATGATGTGAGTAGCAGCCGCTTCCTGTAATCACGGTTCTTTTTTTTTTCTTTCTTTCTTGCTAAATGGCTTCATTCAGGACATGTGGTCAGTGAGACTACACAGCTGTGCGCTACTCGTACTCTTCCACTTAAAACTGATCGCTTAAACAGGACATGAACCAGTTCTAGGAAATATATCAGGTGTGTGCTCAGCTTCATGAGATCCATCGGAATGTAAAGTCTTTTCAGCATCGATGAACGCAATCAAAGCCTGAAAATGATTTCGTCACAATAAGTAAGAAAAGTTTTACGGAGCCATTAAAGAGACATGGATGAAGGGGAGGGGAAATGGAGAGAGAAAAAAATGAGACATCGGAGGAAAAAAAAAAATCGAGACCATGCGATTCATACTTCCGGCAAAAAATGAATGTCTTTATATTTTAGGCCAAGCTGAAAGTAAAACTCAGCTACTCAGTAATTCTCTCCATGCCTAGGACAAGGAGCTAGCTTTCTGGAGCATTGCTGCCACCTGCTGGACTAAATCGGCAACAATTTATATAAATTCATAATAAATAAATAATATATATATATATATATATATATATATATATATATATATATATATATATACAGTACAGACCAAAAGTTTGGACACACCTTCTCATTCAGCCAGTTTTCTTTCTTGTGTTCTTTATTGTGTTCTTTAGCCCAAACGCGTCTCTTCTGCTTGTTGCCTGTCCTTAGCAGTGGTTTCCTAGCAGATCTTCTACCATGAAGGCCTGATTCACACAGTCTCCTCTTAACAGTTGTTCTAGAGACGTGTCTGCTGCTAGAACTCTGTGTGCCATTGACCTGCTCTCTGATCTGAGCTGCTGTTAACCTGCGATTTCTGAGGCT